>JABFIG010000162.1:0-53590 GCA_017139545.1 Ambrosiella cleistominuta | reverse complement strand
CCCCCCCTTATATCTGGAACTCCTGCAGAAAACCAGAAAATACATAAAATACAACCATCGTCTACATAAACTCTATTCCCTCAAACAGAAATAACAAGACCCTGCCTCTTGTCTCGTCTTCTTCTTATTCTTCGTTCCCCTCACAGACAGATCCTTCACCCTCTCTGACCGGGCGTCTACCTATCAAAACACCACCGTTCTCCTTCATCCTCCTCCATCCACCGCGACCCTGTCATCACCAATCCTACATTTTGTTGCACGGATCCCAAACTCTTCATGCCAATTTATGCTTCTCAGATGGATGGCGTCAGTCACTTGATTTCGAGGAAGAAAAAGCTTTCCCTTGGCCTGGATGCTGCTTGGTGGGCCAAGTGTTTGGAAAAGTAGCACGGTTTATGTGTAGATGGGTAGGTTTATTATATATGTAGATAAATAAATAAAAAGAAAAGAAAAAAGATATATCATTACGGATAAGGCCGTGTAGTTTTCAGTTTGTGTAAATCACGGGGTCCTCTTGGTCTTTCTGTTTCTTTTCTTTTTTTTTGTCCTTAGCTTTGGCTGGCTTTGTGTGTTGATGATATTGTCAGAGGCGGATTCTATCTTTTCTTTTCTTATTCTTCCAGTGATAGTTTCTGCTGCAGTTGTTTGTGTCTCTTGTACATAGCAAGTCCTGTTATTACTCTTTTTACGCACATACAAACACGCACACAAAGCATCAATAGCAGCACCAGCAACGGGCAAGACCATTGAGTGGCTCTTTTTCCTCAGTATCCTCTCTTGCACTCCTTCTTTCTGACTCTCCATCTTCATCAACCATCTTTCATTCGTTCTCTTCGACAATAATTGACATTAATTCTCTGCGGCATCTACTTGGGACGGGCTATTTTTCCTTCTCTTTTTCCATCTTCTTCGACACTCTTTGATACGGCCTTTGGAACCTTTCTGATATTCAGAAGCATCGCCAACGACAACGATATTTGGACTGGGACTTAAAGTGACATATAAGCAACAGCATCTTTACGACTCTATTTTTCTTTTCTTTTCCTTATTAATATTCTTCTTCTTTTCAGCTGTATGTTTGTAGATCCGAGTTCTTTCTTCTTCTTCACAGCCCATCTCTCTCTCTATCCGAGGCAAAACCTCCATCTAGTCTCACAATATATACGGCCGGCCCCCACTCTCGTGATACCACCACGTACAACTCTCGCTCAACCCATCAACCATCAGAATCACGGAGAAAGAACAGAAACAAAGCAAACCAAAGAAGAGAAGCACAAGTCTCACCGTAACAACACCGTCAAACCATCAATTCCAAAGAAACCTGCCAAAATGCCCCACCTCATTGCTCTCCCCGAAACCTACGAGTCCTGGATGTACCACTCTCAATCCAACCTTACCATGGGTCTCGTCATCTTTATGACCCTCATCACCACCAGCGTTACCGGAGCCCGCATCTACGTCCGCACTCGCATCATCCAACACATGGGCTTCGACGACTGGCTGGCCGTCGGCGCCTGGCTGTTTGAGGTCATTGCGTGTATAACGACGTCAATGGGCACGCGCTTTGGCTTGGGCGAGCATCAGCAGGTGGCCCAATTGAATTTGGATCGGCTGGTTGAGGGATGGAAGGTAAGCTTTTTTCGTGACCTTGGGGTTTCTTCGGGTCCGAGGTTCCGGAATCCCGGGATCCCAGAACTGTCTATCATCCCCTTTATATATCCATCAAAATATACTAATGCTTTATCCTATAGTGGTTCTACATCACTCTTGTCATTTACACTGTCGCCATCTTATTCGTCAAACTCACCCTTCTCTCCCAATACTACCGCGTCTTCGCCGTCTCCTCCGTCCGCTGGCGCTACACTATCGCCCTCATTATCACCGGCTGCTGGTGCCTCTCGCAAATATTCGTCGTCATCTTCTGCTGCATCCCCATCAAGGGTTATTGGGACCCACGCATCACCGACAAAAAGTGCCTGCCGCATATCCCCGTCTACTTTAGCAACGGCGCCGGCAACATCATTACCGATTTCATCGTCTTGCTGCTGCCGATGCCCGCGTTGCGCAAGCTCAAGTTGCCCTTTGGCCAAAAAATGATGCTCGTTGGCATTTTCAGCCTCGGTTTCATGTAAGTTGATAACCCCTCCCCCCCCCCCCCTCCAGGTCTTCTCCTTCAACCCCCAACAACCACTAACCCTTATTTCTCCTTCTTCCCCAGCACCGTCGCCATCTCCATCATCCGCATGTTCTTCCTCACCAAAGAAAACGACCAAACCTGGTACTACGCCATCGTTGTCCTTTGGTCCTTCGCTGAAGTCACCTGCGCCCTCGTCTGCTCCAACCTCCCCACCCTCCGCCCCCTCCTCCAACGTACCTTCCCCGGCTTCTTCTCCCGCTACGCCTCCACCAACGCCTACGCCTCCGCCGCCGCCGCCGGCAAGCACTCCGCCTTCGTCGCCGGCTACGGCCCCGGTAGCAAGATGCGCACAGTTGACGGGACGGGCATCCTGCAGACGCGGACAGTCAATGTGCGGAGTGAGAGTCGCGAGAGCTTTGTGCATGGGGCGGCCGGGCAGGGAATTAGCGGAGTAGAGATGAATACGTTTGAGACGGTGTTTGATACTAAGATGGACCGGGAGAGTTCACGGGAGGAGTACCGCGTATAGCCCAGGTGAGCAATGGCTGTATTTTGTGCAGGAAAATCATGATGCGTATTGGGGTGTGTATATATATCTGAGTAATTGTGAGTTTTATTCTGTTGTTTCTATTTTCCATATGTAGCATCTATCAACCAGGACATTTTACTTTAGTCCCTTGTTTACATATATCATGAAGAGGTTCCTTTTCTGGTAATTGCCGTTGGTGTTTTTACTTGTATTGTGAATATGGGGTAATTACCTTGTTGGGCTTGCGTGATTAATGCCCTACAACTACTGGTGATATCAACCAACTCTTTGACTCATAATTAAATCTTTGCAGAATTTCTCCGACTCCCGCCAATCTTACTCTTATTCCCTATCTCCTCGCCCATCGGAATATACCCGTCTCTTTTGCATGTCTACGAGTATACATTTACATGTATAAGAGCATCAGATATACAGACACCCAAACCTCCACCCAACCCGCTGCTCTGACCGCCTCATCTCTCAAATCTCTTCGATCCAACCACGTGCAATCAAGCAAACACACATGATTAGCGGCCGGAGCCAGGTCACGGTTGCTGTGGACAGTGGACTGTGGTCGGTAGTATATTGTAGACATGTTAGGCTGCTGGGCTATGTGTAGGCTTAGAAGGGCATGGCTTATGCAACAACTTGAATATTCATTTGTCCCTTTTTCTTTTTTTTTTCTCTTGTTGACGTCGTATCTGCTATGCACGGGGAACATGCATACTGGTCTGGGGCCACTACTTGGCAGGTGCAGAGGAGGGTGAGTGTGGGTGGTATTCTGTATGACTTGGGAAGGGGGGCGTGTCCACGGAAAATGGGCCGAGGTTGGAGAGGGATGTGTGGTTGACAGGTGAGGTCAAGATAAATAGGCAAGTTTGTAGAGAAAGCGGCATTTCAAACTTGTTAGAGACGATTTGTATTTTTAACAGGTTTCTGTGATAAAGTAACAGCTTCTCGTAGAAATTAACAGATAAAGTAAAAAAGAAAGCGAAATACACCAAGTGAGAATTGAACTGACAACTTTCGAATGAACCTTGGCTAAAGTGACATCAAGACCTACGATTTCTACATTCACGTGATACAAGAGCAACAAACTTCAAACATGTAGAAACCATATATTGAATATATCAAAACAAAAACTGAGATATCAAAACTTAACCAATTCCGGGAGTCCTTTCAAACAAATATAAGACTTAAACAATATACCATGATAAACAAGAAAATACAAAACATTACATCCATCAATCCTCAAACTCCACACCACCAACCCCTTAGTTGATAGGCCCGACACCCTCCAGCGTCGGTATCACTTTCTTAAAGTACCCGTCGGCATCCACCTCCAGCTTGTCAATGACAACCTCGCGGTGTGTACCATCGCCATCTGGCACAATCCACCGGTGGTACGCAATGTACCAGTCGTCCGTGTTGGGCACGTTGATAATGGAGTCGTGACCCGTCGCCATGATGCCGTTGGCCACATCCTTCTGCAGAAGCACCCCGCGGTACTGCCACGGCCCGTCAATCGTCTCGGCCGTCGCATACCCGACGCGGTAGTTTTCGTTGGCCGTGTCGTCAATTGAGTACGTCATGTGGTAGCGGCCCTGGCGTTCCACGACAAACAGCGCCTCGCGGAAGTCAGTCAGGCCCTCAATCTTCTTACTTGACGTCGACTTGAGCGATGTCATCGAATCTGACAGTTCCGCGTACAGCGGCGTCCCGTTACCCCAGAACAGGTAGTACTTGCCCGTCTTGGGGTCCTTGAAAGCTGCCGGGTCGATAGCCTGCGCTGTCTGTGTCGTCTCCGTGTTGAGGATCATGGCCAGTGAGTCGGCAGTGAAAGGCCCCTCGGGAGAGTCGGCCCACGCCACACCAATAGTCTTTTGGTTGACAGCCGCGTTGTTGCCCGAGAAGTAAAAGTAGAACTTGCCACTGCGCTCAATTATGGTCGGCGCCCACGCATTGCCCGAGGCCCACTGAACATCTGACTTGTCACCGCCAACCTTGAGAATCGGAATCTCGGAGCGAGTCCAGTCGGCAAGGTTGGTCGACTTCCACACGTAGAACTCGGTCGAGCCCCAGCCGTCAATGCCGTCCGTAGTCACGTACAGGTAGAAGGTGCCGTTGTACTCAAAGATGTTGGGGTCGGCGTTGGCGCCCGTGAGCACCGGCGAGTACATCTCAATCGCCTTCATCGTCCACACGGCCGTCTGCGTGCCCGTCTGCGTGTCAGTAAGCGTGTAGTACACAGGCTTGGACATGTCGACCGTCTCGTTGGAGCTGGGCGTCACCGACACGTACGACGAGGTTTCAAACGACGGCGTCATCTTGGTCACGTCGGAGCCCGGGACCACGCCGAACGTCACCGTCCTGGTCTCGTACGAGACCATGATAGGTATCTTAAGGTTTTGGCTCTCAGCCAGCTGGCAGTTCATCAGCTTGGTGCTGTCAATGGAGCGACCCTCGACCTCGGTCGGTGACAGTGCACGGTTGTAAATGGTGAAGGAGCGCACGCGGCCGTTGAGTAGGGCGTCAGAATCGTACACCGACTTTCCAATGTGGTTGACCGAGGTGTAGCCGCCGCCAATGTCCGAAGGCATCAGCTTAGTGTTCTCAAGCCGACCAACCTCGACGCCATCAATGTAGACAATAGCCGTGTTGTTGGTGAGCGTGTAGACAAGGTGCAGCCACTCGCCGCGGGCAAGGTCGGAGCCAGAGCCGGCAGCTTCCTCCTGGGCCCAGTTACCTGAGGACACAGCGGCCTTGAAGGGCGAGCCTGTGGCGTACAGGTAGCCGTTGCCGATGCCGCCAGCAGTGTTACCGAGGCCGTAGGCAAAGAAGGGCGTGGCCTGCTCCTGGTTGATGTACAGCTCCATCTCGACCGAGACGTCATCGACACCGGACAGGATATTATTAGGAAGAGTGACGTAGTCATCAACACCGTCAAATATCATGTAGTCCTCCTGCACGACAGAGCCGCCGTTGACGGTGCCGGTGAAGTTGTTGCCGGACTGGTCAGCGATCTGGCCATTGTTGGTGCCGGTGGAGAAGTCGTACTTGAGGATCTGGCCATCAGCGTTGGCCTTGGCAATGGGTGGCATCAGCTTGTTAAGGTTGATGAGCTCATCGGTGGTCAGCGGAATCACAGTGCCGTGGCGCGGGTGCGACGGCAGCTTGTAGTTGGCAGAGACCTGCCAGTTGGGGTTCTCAATGTCATCGGTCTCAAGCGGGATGTAGCCACGGCCGCCGAACTCGTCGACAAAGAGGTAGTACTTGTCGCTGCCGTTCTCATCGTCGGGGTTCGCCTTGAAAACGGTGGGGCCCTCGACGGCGCTGGCGCCGGCCTTCTTGCCGATGCAAGTGTCGATGACGGTCCACTTGTCGATGGCACCGAGCAAGTCAGTGCCGCGCTCCTGGATGATGTCGGTGCAGCCGGTGGCAGCGGCCCCCTCGTCCTTGGTGAAGCGGTGGAAGTTGGCGCCGTTCTTGATCATGGTAGTATCGATGCGCGACGTATTGGCGTCTTGCCAGATCTTGGCTTCGGAGAAGGTGACAAAGTCACGGGTGGTGGCATACATCATGCGGTGGTAAGTGTTGGAAGTGTGATCCGGGTCGTTCTCCGGGTACAGGCTTGAGGCCCAGTAGACGACATAGTCGCCGGTGGAGTCATCGTAGAAGGCCTCGGGAGCCCAGGTGTTTCCAGCAGTCTCTGGAGATACAAGTACATGACGCTGTTCGCCCCAGGAGATGAGGTCGTGTGACTCCCAGATTTCGAGGTAGCGTGAGCCCTTGCGGACGGCATCGCCCCACGAGGTACCGGAGCCGATGGACAAATCAGTGGCAATGAGGTAGAAGGTGTCACCCTCAGCAGAGCGCATGATAAAGGGGTCGCGAAGACCCTTGGTGCCATAGATGGACTTGAGCACAGGCTTGTCTCCGTTGAGCTCACGCCAGCGGAGGGCGTTGTTTCCTTGTGATGCGGCAAAGTAGATGTTTTCACCGTCAATGGAGTCACCGGTGAAGAAGGCAAAGCCGTAGCCAGCGAATTCGCCCATGGTGTGCTTAGCCAGGACCTTACCGTCAAAGTCGCGGGTCAGGGTATCGTTGCCAGTACCGACAGAGGCCGTCAGAGTGACAAGAGTATCCTGTGACTGGCGAGTGACGAACCCGTCAGCGGTGACAACATTGGGGTTGGATGAGGACCAGGTGATGTTAGAGCCATCGGGGGCGTTCGGGGGCAGGTAGAGGTTGCCGCGGATCTCACCGACATTAGTGACGGTGAGATCGGCGAGGGTCTTATCGTCGTAAGCGAAGACCTGGGCGGCGAGAGCTACGGTTAGGAAGATGAAATAAGACATAGTGAGTGATGAGTAAACCGGTGTAATAAGAGTATGTTTGTTAGTTATTGCTGCTTGAAAAGAGAATGGAGGAAATTACTGGGCTGTATACAGCAAAAGAATAGAAACAAAAGTGAATAAACAAAGACAGAACACGAAAAGTAAAGACTGGACGAATTAGTCAAAGGAGTGAAAAGAATGTAAAGACTCTCAAGAGTCTATGAAACCAAAAAAGAAAAAAAAAAAGGAAAAAAAGAAAAAAGGAAAAAAGAGTGGTTTCCGTACTTAATCCTGTATGTTGTTTGGTGAGAAAAAAACAAAGAGCGAGACAAGAGGAGAATGAATGGAAGATGCTCACTTTTATATATGTATGTATGTGTGGAGAATATAGATATCCTACTACCACCTACCACTACCAGTGTTCCAGAAATGTTCGGTGATGTCGGCACGGTCATCCCATCTTGGGTGGAATCGACCAGGACACACGGAAAGAAAGCAGAGGGGTTCAAGGTTATGCGACGTTTACGTTTGATGGACTTGATTGTGGTGTTTGGCCGGGGGTGCAGGAGTAAGCAACGGGCCACCAGGTTTCTTACCGGAAACTTTGTTCTTTTTTGCTTTTTCTGAGGTTGAAATTTGAGGAAGTCCCTTCAATAGGGCGAGGCTGTGGACAGGGTTCATAGCATGATGAAAGTTCTTGTAGATGGATATGTACGGATCGTTGACAATGGGTTATGGTGGTGTTTGTTGGTTGTTGAGTGGTTGTACAATGTTGCTAATTTTGAGATTCACTTGTACCCACTTTTTTTTTTATGCTTAGATAAGCTTAATTGTCTGTATATGGCAAGAACCTACACTCTACAGACATCACAACCTTTTCTTGTTCTTTTTACAAACACATGATTATGATATCGTAACTTCTTCTCGTCTTATTTCCCGTCTTTTTCCATCTCCACAATCATGATCCCTAATCTCGATCTCTCCAAAACTCAATCTCTCGCTTTCCCTAGTCTCTGAGTCTTGCGATAGCCCCCCCCCTCCCTCGTCCATCTGTAACACACGCACATACCACATCTCGATCCCATCAATAACCTTCTGACATCCGATCGAACAGTAGATTGATAAGTTAAAAATAGAAAAAAGGAAGACAAAAAGGAAGAAAATTATATTAGAATTCAATGCTGTCAGCATAAACAAAGCAACCAAGAGTTCCTCCGAAAATTTACACTCAAAAGAATACGAGCATGGCATTAAAAACCATATCCGTATAGTTCATGTATGCAATCTCACCAGAGCAAAATATAAAAGTTCATTCTGTCTGCCTAAACATATTTATCTTTTGTTCACACGTCCGTTCCCATCTCCGTCATTCTGCCGTCATTCCGTTTGTTAGAGTCTCACCGTACTCCGTATCTCGTATGCACCCTCCACCCTGTCCTTCCTGCCCCCAACACTTTCAAAACTGTCGTCAGATCTTTTCCACCATCTTTTCCAACAAACGCCATCTCATTTCCGTTTGACGATTCCCTCTACCGAAAAAAAGCCCCCCATCCGGTTTCACATTTTCCTCCCAGGCCAAGTGTCGTAAACCCTACAAAACGTGATGTATAACCCATATAGTTCTTGTATTAGTATTAACCCTACCATTGACCACACATCTTGCTTAATCCTCTCGTGATTTGTTGTATAGAAGGAGGAATATGGGGTTTGATTTGCCGATCGGCAATGACAAGGCCTATAAGCAGTTGGGGATGAAAGGGTGTTTTCCGATGATGTGGATGGATAGGATGAGGGAATGGAAAATGGACTATGGAATAGAAAATAATATTATTATATTCCGTGAATAGATTAGAGAAGATGACGATAGTTTTTTTTCTCTTGCTCCTTTCTGTTGTTCTTTATTGAGCACGTTGTCTTTGCTTCTTTTCTATAAATAAATCGGAAAAAAACACATACCCACTTACACAATACACTTTCCCCTTCCAAACCAGTAGACCCATCGATCTCCGACTGTAAAATCCCGACGCCGGGTGCCTTCCCCACCTTGTATAAAAAACATGACCCCTATCCACCATTTCCTCGCCCGCCGCCCCCCCAATCAGCCCAGCGACTCCCCTGTGGCGACTTCCCCGTGCTCGTCTCAGTCTTCTTCTCATCAGCAATCACTTCACTCTCAGCCATCCACCGTGACATCGGCAACATCGGCGGCGGCGGCGGCAGCAGCAGCAGCAGCAGTCACCGGACAGACGACTCCGACCACAGCATCGACATCGACATCGGCATCAGCCTCGGAATCTGTCCCAACAACAAAAACAGCTGCGGTGTCTGACTGTCTGTCCAAACAACAGCAACAACCACCCCGGAAACGCCGACTAACCACCTCCACCTTTGCCCGCCGCAAACGCGTTGCCACTGCCTGCCAATTTTGCCGCCTCCGCAAAACAAAATGCGACAACAAGCGGCCCATCTGCAGCTTCTGCAAATACCACGGCGCCAAATGTATCTACGGCGACGAGTCGGTGGCGGCGCCGGCCACCGCCGATGAGGAGAATAGCAGTAGTACCGTTGGTAATGCTTCGGCGGAAGGGGATGAGAAGAAGTATGACGTTATCTTGGAGAGGCTAGATGAGATCAAGCGGCTGTTGGGCGACGGCGCGGCGAATGCGGTGAGGAGTGTCATTAGTGGGGTCACGGCGAGTGTCTCCGAGTCCGCTTTGGGGTCCGAGATGCCGAGGGAACACTCTTCACAGTCAGGATGGGATGCTCCTCAACATCAATATTCACATTCATATTCTAATTCTCACCCACATACATACCCAAATCCCCATCAACTTCAACAATACACCCAGCTCCCCCCGCCCATCCTCCCCCCGCTGCTTTCCGGCCACCGGCCCTGCCCCTCCCTTCCCGCCCGCCCCGAATCTTTCCTCTCCTGGCCCATCTTCGCCTCGTACCTACCCCCCAACTTCCAACTGCCGAATTCCCTCGTCTTTTCCACCGAGCAGCCGGCCGAACTCGATGTCGGCACCGGCGGCATCCGGGAGGAGGATGTGGTGGCGCTGTGCCGAAAGTTCCTGCTGTATGTGCACAGCCGGAATCCGATCTTGGACAGCGAGGTGTTGATGGGGTATGCGCGGGAGGTTCGGGAGAATGGCTTTGCCTGGGATGGCAAGAGTTGTTTAGTAGTGAGTTTCTTCTCTTCTTTTTATTTATTTATTGCTGATATAGACTAATCTTTATCCCACCAACAAAGCTCATTGCCTGCGCCTTGGCAGCATACACCCAGCCACGGTCCCCCCATCCCGTGCCCCCGGACACCTCCGGCGTGTCTCTCCAGCAGTCTCTCTCTTACTATCACGCCGCCCTCAAGCGACTCGGTCTGCTCCCGCCCACCCTTCTTTCCATCCAGTGCCTCTTTTTCGCCTCTGTCTACGAAAAGTACTCACTATGCCCCCTCAACGCCTGGCTACACATCTCCGCCGCGTCTTCCCGGTTCCTCACTTACAGAAAGGCCATCGCTGAGTCCCCCCGTATCCTCTACCCCTCTGGCCCCGAGACCTCCCCCGAACACCTCGCCCAGCGCCTCTACTGGTCTCTCTTCCGCGCCGAATCTGAACTCGTCACCGAACTCGGCGTCACGCCCTCTGGCCTCCACACCACCACCGGTTCCGGCAACCCAGCCTTCCCCATCGCCCCGAGCTCCCTAAACGTCTCCGCCGTGCGCGCCGGCAGCCCCGACGTCGAAGATCTCCGCCGTGAGGAAGAAGAGCGAACATGGCTCTTCTACATAGCCGAGATCTCCTGGCGCCGCGCCGTCAATGAGACGCTGTGGAGCCTCTATTCATCCGGCGAGGACTCGTGGCTTTCGGGCATCACTAGCCTTGTGCGCGGGCATGAAGAGGGCGAGCGGCAAGTCGCCGATTGGTATGCGTCGCTGCCGCCGTCACTCAAGATTGAAGCGGAGACTCCGCCGAGTGAGCTGTCCATGTACATCCACGGGCGTGTCCAAAGTTGGCGAGAGATGCTGCTGCGGCCCCACTTGTACTATGCTTTGCATCACCACCCGTCGTCGCCGCCGTCTGCCCGCATTGTGGCTTTTGCACAATCGGCCGTCGACGCCTGTGTCCTAATGGTGCGCATTCTTGTGACCCACCAGTATCGATACGACGATACATGGCTTGGCATCCGCCGTATGTGGGGGGCCTCGCTCTTGGTATTGGCTGCTGTGTTTGGCGGCGGGTGTGTTGTGGCCCCGGCTGATTGGGAAGAAACCGTAGAAATGGGGATCAATGGTATACGAGTGTGGGAAGAAGGCCGAGAAGATGTCAAAAAGGCACGGGAGATTCTCGAGGAATTGTACGAGCAGGCGAAGGCGGTGGGGGGACGGCGGTAAGAATATCACAATATATACGAACACCTAGGGTTTAACAGACCCTGTGATTATATGAATTTTTAGAAATTGCCTTTTTTGTAGATCCATGACAAAAAACCCTTGTCTGTGCCACATCTTCGTTGTTATATAACGCGAAAAATTGACAAACTGGTTCGTGCACGACAGGATCCTTCTTTGCGGCCATTGGTCAGCCTGAGCATATCCCTGCATCCGCCAAGCGCACTCGATAACAGATATCCTGTGCAGCTTGTGTACGACCTGCACAAGACTCGTATAAATACTTTTTATGCAATACTTGTTGCCTTCA
Source organism: Ambrosiella cleistominuta (assembly GCA_017139545.1). NCBI lineage: Eukaryota > Fungi > Ascomycota > Sordariomycetes > Microascales > Ceratocystidaceae > Ambrosiella > Ambrosiella cleistominuta. Next base: position 41,887 of record JABFIG010000162.1, on the reverse strand, counting down.
TTTATTAATAATCAATCTGATCTCTTATGTAACATGTCTTATCTAAGCACCCTGTTTTAACAAGGCTATGCTGCACGTCACAAACGAATCATTTATGTAACATTACTTAAGCATTTCGTCTTCAAATAAGGCTTAATGCTGTACGTGATAATTGCCACCCCTCTTACAAGGCTTCGCCCTCGAAGCTGCGGTCCCATCGTCGCCAAAAAATCTCATGCTGCTCGACTCGTTCACGTGCCATTACGTCATGTGCCACTCTGCGTTTGCTGAATTGCCCGGCTTGTGCAGCCATGGGTGACGATGGCAATGACAGTGGCAATAAGGCCACTGTTGAACAGACTGTCCTTGGAACTCCCAGTGGGGTTAACGGTGTTATTAATTAATGAAGACAAGGTGGAAAAGATGGCCAATTTGGGAAACGCGGAAACGGAAAAGGCTGAAAAGGCCGAGTAAGTGGGGGAAGCGGTGGTGGTGATTTTGAGTGGTGGGTGTAATAGTCAAGACCAATGTTTTCGTGCTGTGGCCAATTAGTATGTCCCACACAACTACTTCCCACACAACTACTTTGTCAAATCCGTGGGACAGCTCGAAGTCGAACTTTGTAAAAAATGATACTAATTCTTGCTGTACGAATTTTTTAATAATCAAAAGGATCATCAAGTATAAAGGAACGAGGAAGAAAAACTGTACGATTTTTTCAACTTTGCTGCTCTTTATACTTTTCTTGCTGCATTGTCAGTAAATAAGTTCGGTCATGGCTGCAGTAGCGTCGGCTTTTCTGACAAGTGTCACCGCTATCGCAGACTATCTCACAAAGACATAGTATTTTGCCTTACTTTGCCTTTCTTAAATTCTACGATTTGCCTTTTGTGCTATGATAACAATACTGTGCGTCGAGAGATAAACTACATTCTACATTAGATCTGGCTATGAGAAGTCGAATGGTTCTACTCCCGTTCTATGAATAGTAATATTTAGAAAGCTGATTTTTGCCATTGCCTTTTTTTTATGCTTTTTTCTGCCTGGCTCTATGGTGACCATTTCATTTTGTTTGCAGTCTACCTAGCATCTTTACAGAAAGAAAAATGGTATCTGCCTCCAGAATCTGGACAGTAGCTTGCTTTTCTTGATATTTTTGGTCATACTTCTTACAAGGTAAGTGATTGGCCTTCCTTTGGATTTAGTACGTGCCTTGCTACTTTAAACCGTACTTTGTTCATTTTTACAGTTATAAGACTCGACCTAGCAGTGAAGCATCTTCTTTTGTGCTTCACTGTCAGGCAACTTTTACACTTCAAATTGGTGTGTTTTGTTTCTTTTGGTTTAGTGTATGGGGGGGGGGGGTCCGCGAGTAGACCAACTGCTTAGAAGAAAGACTACAAGTCTCGCTTTCACTTAGTCTACTACAGCTCGCCAGACTACAAAGCACCAAAGCAGCATCTTAACCTAAGTAAGTCTGTACAGGATCACCGCGGCGGCCGAGGCGGCCGCGCGACACAGTAGCGACCAAAAGCGTTTTTGCATACACCCCTCACTCGCAGCAAACACGCTGCGAGCTTCCATCACATCCACTCCTTCTCGGAAAGGACCAAGAGGCTTACGAGCCCCCACTCAATCACCACCGCAACCTTTGCCTAGCAGCTCCCTCCCTTTGCACTCAACCGCAAGAGGACTTCATATGCAGAGTTTTCCCGTATTTCGGGCTTTTACTGTATAACAACGAATGTTGCACCTTCATGCTAGTTTTAGTTAAGTAGAAGTAAATAAATAAATATGGAGATTATGTTTAATGCTTATGTCCTAGAATTTCTTAATCTTCAATTTGACCCTGTTCCCCATACTCCTTTAATTTTGGAACCAACTTCTGTGCTCCGTAGCAGTATTTAATGTGTCGTAAAAAGGCATTTCTGCTATAGGTCTGCCTCTCTAAACCCATAAGCAGCATCGTAGGATGACATTCAGGCGGCACAATCGCTCTAAGAATGTCATTACCCAGCTGCACTACACTGTATTGACGCATTGTACTGCTACACCCTGAACACCACCAGTCAAGCTCTATATGTCCGGAAGACAAAAGTGGGGGGAAAGGAATAGATCCCATGCGGCTGTGACACTTGTTCGGACGCAACGCTCCGATGCTATTCTGTCTTGAGCTATGCCATATCTTCCCGGTATGATGTGAACCTTTGGAAGTTGAGTGGAACTGTGCTTCGATAAGAAGAAACCCCCTTTTGCGTCTTTCAGCGAGAGTAAACGCAATTGTGGATTATGCCGAAGGCACTCCCAACAACAGCGTTTGGCTGTTGGTAGGAATAAAAAAGGGCCGTAATCATTACAGCTGGTCCATTTTGTTGCTCGCAATTTTGTATGAAGGTCTTCGGCAGAATGAACCCTGGCCAAACCCAACTTTCTCAATGCGAAAAGCGTTTCGCGAGCTAATATAATCAAGTCTCTATGCAAGTGAGCAGCGAACAAACAAGCGGTCTAGAAAGCAGACAGAAGAAAAGCGTGCAGTCGATGCTAAGAGTTCTGGCAGCAATCGGTCCAGACTGCCAAGCGAGGAAATACGGGTTGGCCATGACTTTTCTGTTAAAGCTTCTAGTAATTCATTCGTAATCACTGAGTTTAGAATCTCACGCGGGGGATAGCCCAGAAGATGAATGAGTGTATCCGGATCCAAAGGATTGTCTGCAGCCGTTTCGGTCATTTTGAAAAACAACAATAATTGGAAAAATCACACAAACGCGTGCAGCGTAGCAAGCGTGTACATAGGATGATATATTTATAGCCTCTCCATATATTAGCAACGATCAAGGCCGGTAGATTTAATGTGTGATTACATAACACGTCTAAAACCGTCAGACTATGCCGTGTGACACAACCCTTAGATTAGCAACTGCGCTAGTCTGCCAAACAATGGCCATAAGGTCTCTCGAGAAAATAACACCTTTCCCCGCCTTACAAACAGCTTCCTTCCTCCTGTCCTTATGAAAAAACTAATGGGAAAAGAGTGGCAATCTCTCGCAGTGTTTTCTGCCCTTGTTGCTTCCATTCCTACCGCCTTTGCTTCTCCCAAGTCCTCTCCTTAACTTTCTGCCCCCACCAATACCTTCTGCCGCTGTTTCAATAGCTTGTTTCGCTATATATTCCGATTGGTCGGCCGCTGCAGTGCCGACTGACAGGCCAACGCAGCCCCGACTGTAAGCCATATTCATTCATTTATACAAAAATAATAAGACCACTTATTTGGCTGGTCGCCGCCGTGCCTCTTTGTTTAGATACACCACCCCCCTCTCCTCCTCAACCACAGTATAGTTCCTGACGCCGTGTATTCTGTAAGGTCATCTCGCGCCGGTGGTCGATCGGTCGGCGTGTATGTCGTCTTCGGTCATTTGGCTAGTATATGGAGGAGAGGTCGTGGTCGGCGGGCAGCCCAATTGCCTCAATTTCCTACTTGTAGACTCATGTACATACACTTGTTAACCAGTTTGTTAATATATGTTTCAACTAACACACATCTTCTTTCGTTTCTTGTTCATAAAAAACGCAAATCTCTTGACTCAGCTTAAATGAACAATTGTTTGTTTTTTAATGCTATCGGCCTCTGCCTGATGCTTTTTTTTTGTCACAAATGATAATTATGTCGTCCACATCAACAAAGACTATCACTCTCTGACGTACTAGGATGCATGGTTCATCGGGTACTCTTTGTAGGCCAGCGTTTCCAGTGTTCCAGTGATCTCATTCTGCCAGAGTTGCAGTGATTGACATAGCCCGTATAATGCTTTCAACAATAGTCAAACCACCTTGTCCTCACTCAGTTTTGGCTGACACTTAAGTCGAACCGAGCTACAATTTCCATCAGAAGTCGGAAGGACGAGGCTTTTGCAGGCCCCCTTCCTCGTTCACTTTGTAGGTGTACACCCACATGGAGAACAGGATTTAACGCTCAGCAAGGTTTCGAGCATGCACTTCCTTGTAGGTCCTTAGTTTCCTATAGGTATTTATGTGCTCTCTCTCCGCTTCCCTGAACTCATCCTGAAACTGATGCCTTGTGGCTTCTTTGTAAAACCTCTGTAGACGAAGGAGATCTCGTAAGTTCCATTCAATGGGGAACGCTAGTAAGAAGACAATAAGGTTGAAAGGAGCATCCTTGGAACCGGATAAATCAATCTCCTTAGCCAGCCGGCCCGTGTATCCGCTAGAACTTCACCTAAATCACCAACGTCCTCTCCGCCACTTCCCAAATCAATCGTGACCATGCTCTTTGGGGTCAAAGATAGGACTATAGAACGCATTCCCTCAGGGGACTTGAACATCTCGCCAACCTCTTCTCTCGGAACTAGTGGAGGAGCCGCCGACGGTAACGGGTAATTAGTTCGTACCTCTTGGTCGTGATTTTCTGCGTCAAGCCGCAAAATGAGGTCGTATTGATCCGCCCCATTACCCTCGCTATTAGTATCCTGAAGTCCTCCGCCAGCGGAACGCTCTAAATAGTCATCCACAGAGTTAGGTCACATCGACAACCTGCCATCCCAAGAGTTCGGGTCCGAGCGAATCGCTGTTGAGGGGCTTTCTGCCCAGATGAACAGTAGCCTTCTTCCTAATTCTCCAGATAGCAAGCCCAAGACCTCAGCTGTACCGTCAAGTACGGTTTCAACATTGGGCCGGTTCCTCACGACAACACCTCTGTCAACCTCACTGTCGCAGATTCGTGGTGCCATCCTTACCAACACACAGCTCCGTAGTGTCTAGCTCACCAACTGGTTCCTCACGAATACATGTCCGTGGTACTTTGGCCTTTCTGTCTTCACGAACACAGATTTAATACTTAGCATCACTTAATACTCACACCCTCTCTGTCACTACCCCCAGAACACGCTGCAGTGCCGTTTTGCTCAACAACATTTTATGCCGACAGCAGGCGGTGTGGCAGTGGTGAAGGCGGTTGCATGCACGCCACTATTGCCAATGTCGGTCGCACATTATCTCTGTCATTTTATTATGTGCATGCAGATTCTGTCGTCTCTGTTGCTGTCGTTGATTGGCTGCCAAACTGCTTGTTGCACAACTTGCTGCTTATTGCCTTTATTGGCTAGCCACTGTTATGTCTCTCATGTATCACAGGATACTTGGCCTAAACCCAAGGTATTCCAACTCTGTAACTTTGATACGTAGTGATACGTAGTAGATGTTACAAAATGTGCAGATACTTGTCCATGTTTTTGCCTTGACAGAATTGGCTTACGCGATTGCTCTTTCTGTCTTGGGTTTTGCCAATTGACTCACAAATTTCAGAGAAGAAGAAAATTTCTATCTTTCATTGTTATTCAGATCCAATTTGACTCTCACTCATACTCAACATCATCACTATTAAACTCAGTTTCTCTCAAATCTCTCACTCCAATCACCTTCATTCATCTTGTCAGATCTCACTCAAATCTATCATCAACCATATATACATATACAATGTCCAATGACAACATGCCTAATTCTACTGATGAAAAACCACCCTTCCCCCACATTCACCCCCACCCACCGAAAGGCTGGATCAACGACCCATGTGCCCCCGCTTACATCCACTAGCTAGACTTCTACCACATCTCCTTCCAGTATTCCCCGGATACCATTTACTGGGAGGACATCAAGTGGGGCTCCACCACCTCCAAGGGCTTGATCACCTGGAACATGGCCCCTGCTCCATCCTTGGTCCCCGGAGACTCATACGACTGCAAGGGCATCTTCACCGGCTGGAAAGTCAGCAGACCCCAAGGTGCCACCGCTGTCTACATTGGCGTCAGTGGGCTGCCTTTGCATTATTCCATTGAGTACCTACAAACTGAGTGTGTAGCTCTGGCTCACACTACTGACGGTCACACCTTCACCAAGGATCCGAACAATCTCGTCAACGTAAAGGCCCTGGTGAATGTCACCGGCTGGCATGATCCCTACATGGCCCCGTGGAGTCTGGCCGCTAATATCCTCGAAATGCCACAGGATACTCTGTTCGGTGTGCTCTCAGGCGACCTCCGAAACGTCTCGCCGGCCACCTTTTTGTATACGGCTTCTAGGGATTTGAAATAGTGGACCTATCTCGACCCCTTGATACTGCCGGGGCTCATCCATTTGCCTATAGGGAATCCATGGCCCTTGGTTAGAAATGAGGAACCAAAGAAGGAATAAGTGACAGAAAAATATTTGTCATTCTTGAAACACACTCCAGCGTTCAAGCCTCAGAATCCTAGACTTGAGCATCAACTGGGAAGTCACCAATTTCGTCACTCTCGCTGCCCACACTAAGATCGGTCTCATCATTCGCGCTGTTGTAACCCCAGGCACCGAGGGCGTCAAGGCTACCGAGCAAGAAATCGTCACCAAGGGTGAATTCCGTACTACTCACTACCAAACCTGGATCTCAGGCTCTCTCAAAAAGACGGCCGCAGACGAGTCTCATGGTCAACTGACACTTGTGCCTACCGCGATTAGTGAGCTTGATTACGGCATTTTCTATGTCGGTAATAGCTTATACGGCCCCAAGGCCGAGGAACACGTCATATTTGGTTGGATTCTTGAAGATGACATCTCCAAAAAGCTCTACGAGAAGCAGGAATGGACCGACGTCTTGAGTTTTCCTCGTTATCTTCATCTGTAGGCTGTGAACAAAGTCACTGGACGAATCTCAGGGAAGACAGACCCACTGCCAAATTGCGAAGTCATTGGCTCTACCGTCATTGGTGTCATGACACAACCAAGCGACAAGCCAGAGAGTATCCGGGACTTGTTGCTAAATGCCTCAGATGGGGATTATCATGAGTTTGCGGCGGGACCTGGAGCTAGTACAAAGCCAAGGAGATTTATTGAGGTTAGTGCCAAGTTCGGAATCGTGAGGGATGCCGAGTCTTTGTAGATTCGCCTTTGGCATGACTCAAATCAACAAAAGAAACACTACACCGAGGCTGTTTACAACATCAAGACCGAGACGCTCACCATCAACCGTAAGAATTCCTCCGTACACCCAGACATCAAGCGGTACCCAGAATCTGCAGTGATGCCGTTGTTCACGGTTAACGGAGAGCCCGAGCCCCCTGATCTGATCATCATGTACGACCATAGCGTCATTAGTGTGTTTGCAAATGGCCGTATGGCAGTGACTACGAGAGTCTATCCTGAAAGCGGCTTGGTACACGGCGTGAGCTGGTCATCGGCTTATAAAGGCTCTATCAAGATTTATGAATCAGTGAGGGAGTGACTGAGGTCTGGCTGGATAGACATTGGTAAATTATATTCTTCCATTGGTTGTCTTATGATTGGTTAACCTACGCAATCAACATAACAAATTGAACTATTTCTTTTTCAAACAAACCTGAGTTCTCGTATGTTGGCCGTAATTATTCGGTCTCTACTTTTCTTCGGCCCCACATCACATACATGTCCGGGCTCATATTTCCTCAGTCTCCATACACACATCACACTTCAAGTCTACCTCTCTACCCAACTAACAACTCGACATCTTGTCCAGACTCTCTCTACCCCTTGGCCTCTCGCTACCTCGGCCCACCGCCACATCTCCCGCTGCCCCTCTACCAACACCTCCACCGCCCTCCAGAGCCCCCCAGCCTCCTCGACAATGTTCATTGGAACTTCTCGATATACTCGACCCTCTGTTTTCCAAAAGAGGTCGGATTCCCCCTGTGCTCGACATTGCGCAAACCACTGTTCTCGGTCTCGCTTCGTTACCGTCGAAGGAGACCCCGGAGAATCCGCCGGCCACGGCGCCGAAACCAGGAATTCTGGTCGAACAACCACATAGAACCCTTCAAGTGAACTCCAGACCCCCGTCACACCCATTACGCCGCGGCCCGCTTTGAAAAAGACCCCACCATCCGCCTGTGGTCCCGGCCAATTAACTCCGAGCCACCGGACCCGCCGGACACCCTCGAGTAGATGCAGACACCCAAACCCCCCGCTAGAAACCCCCCGGGCAATCAAAGAACATGTCCGCTGCCACCCTTGCTGCAAAATGACTAAATCGGACACTGCGCTCACAGACCTCGTTGCCAACGAATACGCCGAGTACCGAGATCCCTTCAAAACAACAGGAACCTTTGGCTTAAAGACATCCAGGCGCCTCCGGGCTCTCCGATACGCAAGGTCTCCTCGGCGACATGCGCTGCGAACTCCGGAAATCTCCCGGCCAATAACATCTCTTTCCGTCCGCTGCCCGTCGGGCCCATCTCTCTGCAAAAAGAAGCGCATCTCGCAGCTTTTCCCCTTGGCTTCGTCGCCGCCGTCGAAGAAGAGGGGGTCATATTCATCGTCGTCTTCCCGTTCGCCGGCGGCTGGGGGAGCGCGGATGAGGGTAACGTGGTAGGCGCCGGGGCCGATAGATCGGGGGTCCGGGAGGGCAAGGGACCAGACGAGGTCTTGGAGTTCCAAGGGGAGATTTGGAAATAAGGGGAAGGATGTGTGTTTGGGGGTTGCCGAGGGCATGTTGGGAGAAGAGGAGAGAAGGCGTGTGTGTATATGTAAATGAGTGCGCGTGCGTATATGTCGAAGATAGATGGAAGAATTTAGAGAGTATGTGGTTCTTTGTGTAAAAAATCACGTGATTGGCGTTCAATTAAGAGTGAACGAATTATAGAGGAAGGAAGAGAGAAGTGGAGATTGTGTGAGAAGAGAAAAGGAAGGACCACAACGTGAGGTGACCGCCGTGTGGAAAAGTGTAAATTTAAAACATATATATACTGTAAATTATAGATATGTGGTGCATATATAGATAATATCATGCACGGCCTGTCCGTCGTTAGCAGCTTAAAAAATCAATAAATAAATAAAAAAAACAAAAAAGTCAATGAATCCTTAAATACAGAATATGTCCATATATATACAACATTCTCAAAGAGATCCTCGTTTCTCCCTTCCTTCGTTCCTCTCACCTTCTAGAAGCCATGTAGCAGAGTGAACGAACAGGCAGACAGACAGACCAATGGACAAAGTAATGGACGAACGGCCCGTCGCGTGCTTCATCTCTCTTCTTCTTGCCCTCTCTCTTTCTTATTGTCTCCTCCCCCATATCACCAACAAGAATGGCACGGCCGGCACCGCACTGCATCGCTATATCGCATCGCATCATATCCATCGCCCGTGTCTGTGTCCTCCCACTTCCTTACCTTATAAACCATCCGACCAACCAACTAACCAACTGGCCACCTAATTAATCAATCACTCAATCAACGTCAACGTCAACAGCCTTCTTCCTTTGTCTCGTCTCAATCTTCATCTTCATCTTGTTCTTCTCGCTAACACATATATTCTCCTTAGCCATGTAAATTATACGCACATACGCACAAACAAGCAACCGTGCGCTTAATTTAAAGCCTCTCCCATACATACAAGGCAAAACCCAAGACAACATCTTGTAACTAATGGAACCTCACCTACCAAGGAATAATCCAGCCTTGTTACAAGAGAAAATACGAGGTTGATATCACGTAATTATTGGAAAAGCAAGCATCGCAATCAAACATCGAGTCTTGAGAAATCAAAGTAACAGCGACAAGTGAATTGAAGTTGAGGAAAGGAAAAGAAAGACCAGCTTTATTTATCCTTGGAGAATAAAAAAAGAAAAACAATAGAAACAAGATTATAACTGTAAAGATACCCCGGTACATACCCATGTCAGACCCCAACTCTTACAGCACATCAACTCTCTCCCCCTTCAACGTCATCACCACTCTCTTCAAGCCTTCCTTCAAGAGAATCTTGTCCACCGCAAAGATAATGCGATACCATCCAGTCTCCTCTGCTCCAAAATTGGCTCCACTGGCCAGGAAAACCCGGTTTTGTAACAGTTTCTCGGTGATCTCTTCGTTGACATCGACTCCGGCCGCCAGCTTGCTCCGGCTCTCTGGATGATGCTGAAGATAGACGTCACTCAACTTTACCCAGATGAAAAAACCGGCATTGGCACCTTTGTTATACTCAATACCGTTCTCACGAGCCCATGCAGCCACAACCTCAAAGCACTTGGTCAGCTTCCAGCTGTTCTCCTCAATGTAAGCATCAACCCACTTGTCGTCTTCAAAGATCTTGGCCGTCATGATGGCCGGAAGTGACGAAACCGAGCTGTACAAAGAAGTTGAGTTGAGGGCCAGACGCAGCGGCTTATTGTGCTGATCAATCACCATGCCTACCCGAATGCCGTTGGCGCCAAAGTCCTTGGACATACCCCACACAACATGTATCAGACTCGGGTCTATGACGCCGTCAAACGGCAGCGACAATAGCGAGACAAAGTCGGCCGGCTGAGTCGGGTCCACGTCCACTGTGTTCTTCCAGATTGAGAGAGCATACAGTTCGTCAACCACCATGTGGACCTTGTACTTGTCGCAAAGCCTCATCAGGGCTACCAGTGTCTCACGGGGGTAGCAGCGGCCCAATGGGTTGTGTGGGTTGCATACCATCATAGCTGCCACACGCTTGCCCTTGGCCTGGCACTCAAGAATGGCCTTCTTGTACGCAAATACAGCGTCAACTGAGAACGGATCAGTACCGCCAAAGCTGACAGGGTGAACTATAGTCATGGGGCGCAGACTAAGATCCGGTACAAAGGTGCCATAGTATGGTTGGCCCAACAGCCAGACATCACCCGGGTTTGCCAACATCCAACTCAGCTGCTCGATAGCCGCCGAACAGCCGTTTGTCACTGCGATGTGCTGTGGCAGTACCGGGACCACTGGGTCATGTCTGCGATTGAGAAACACAGCGAGCGCCCTCTTGACTCGATACGAGCCACTGGGACCGTCGCCGTAGGTGAAGTCGTGAGACACCACATCCTCGGACGTGGGCAACTTCTCGGCAACTCGCGAGTGCATAAGACTGTTCTCGGCGACTCCGAGGGAAACATAGCCGGAGGGGTTCGTCACGGGGTGCCAGACATCTGCGATGACTTCCCATATCTTAGTCAAGGGGGTCTTGCACGCGACGGCCTCGGCCCGGTGAGATAGGGACATGGCGGTAGTGGATGAAGAAAGAGAGAAAGAGAAGAAAACAAAAGGCTGTCAAGGTTATGGACACTTGGTAACAGTGATAGTAATGATGTCAACGAGCAGATTAAGATTTTTAATACAGAAGAATATAGAGTCAGTCAATGAGGTCGAAAGAGAAGAGCAAAAAAAAAGAAGGTGCTGTTGATTTATAACTAGTAAAGTTTGTATCCGCACATAGAATAAAGGGCATCAATGCCTCTGATGATGATTCACGGGGGTATAAAGAACAAAAAGAAGAAAAAGAGGGAAAAAGAGAGTGAAGTTATATGACTATAACACAGAATGCAACTCATAAGCAAGGAAGGCTACCCCGCCCATCAACCCTCTAGAGGCAGTTACCGAAAATTCCTTCCCTCTTTGTTGTTTCTCTGTGCCTCCCTCCTTTCTCGCTCTTTCCCGTTCCACCAGATGTCAAAATGTCGCCAATGATCACTTGAGTCACTGTGGGTGGCTCCACACCATTCCAGGCGGAAGGGTAACTTCCTGTTTCCCCCCCCCCCCCATCCCCATCAGAGTCACCATCACTAGTCAGTTAGACTGACTAGTCATACCAATACAGCTCAGTCAGCGAGATCCGACAGAGAAACGGAGTAATACGAAGGGGCCACGACTGTAATAGAAATAGGAATAGCACGATACTGATGATGATGTGATTAGTGGTCCAGATATGGTGATGGTGGAGGGGATACAAGGAGTCGTGAGTAAGGCGTCAAAAGACCTTGTGTAACGGGACGGGTCCGATAATGATATGCACTTACATAGCTTAAGTCTTTATAGGTCTTTATATAGATAGATGAGCTCTGTCCGGTCTTCTAGGGGAACATAAGCAAGGGTGTTTATGTGTTCATTAGAAAGGTGCAATTGGTATCTCACTGTCATATCATTATTATCACGAGAATCCAATCAAGAAATCCCACCCACCACATACCATGACTCAAAAAGGAAATTTCCAGTCTAGACCTAACTGGATATTAATGTTGCCATTTACTGCCAGAATAACAATTACATCCTGCAGTCAAGGGGGGGGGGGAAAAAAGACAAAAATAATTGCCTTCAAGCGGATTTGAACCGCTGACCTCGACATTACTAGTGTCGCGCTCTGCCAACTGAGCTATGAAGGCCTATTCGTATAAATATACTAGTTTATTTTGCTCTAACTTGTTAACATCAATCTTGTTTTCTACTAACCCTAACAAGGTTATATAGACAACCCCTCATTTGACCATCCATCATCATCTGCCCCGTCTTGGCATTGGTGCCGATATCCGCGCTATAGCTGGCGTGTTCGCCTCCGCCCCCCGTACGAGAACAAGAAGAATAATGCAACACGGCCGGGCAAGCTAGGCAGGTGGGCACTAATAAGGATATATTGTGAAGATGCATAGAGTGATTGTGGGGGCGTCTATATTATAGAGATTTTGTGGTTGTTTCAAGTGGAGAGAGGGAGGCTTTGGCGGGGAGAGGGAAATAAGGTATGTGTTGGTTTTTTCTTCTTTTTTTTTTTTGTTTTTCTGCTGTCTGGATTTAGGGACCCCCTTTCAGACAGAAAGGGGGGGGGGGGTCAGTGATGGGAATTTGGTTCATTGTTTTCTTTTCCCTTTGGTTTGGAACGAAGACATGGACGCGTCCATAGGAGGAATCATTACATAAACATAAACATAACCAGAGACATATTTACTCTGTCTTCATAAATGATTGCTTGTGGGAGTATGTATGTACATATCCAGGAAGAAAATATCAAAGAAAAGTAATAGAAAATGTTTTTCACATGCAAGCTTATTTTCTATGTAGATTTTGGGATTTCCACTTCTAATAGTTAGGCTTTAGTGGAATTTCAGTTGAGTAGGTCTGCTACTAAGTCTATTATTATTATTTTCCCAGAGTCCGACTTACATAACAAGCGGCATCTCGTCTCGGATACGCCCACATGATGTCAGATACCAAAGGGATCGGGATCAAATACGAGGGAGTGCGAGGGGAAGAAAAAAAAGAGATGGGTGGGATTTGTAAGGCCGTAAAGCGTATTCATCGTATGGAAGATGCCGATGACGACGACAGAGGCAGATACAAGTTATCTATTTACCAAATACTTGTCTGTATTTGCCGGTTACATATCGGATGTCCCATTTCTATTCTGTGGTTTTCTATGTAGAGGCCGAAAACAAAGTAATCAGGCATGATTGCATCATTGGTGTCAAGGGTACAACAGCAGATTCTGCTTTGGTAAGTACATGTAAATAGGTATGCTTTGGTATGGTGTTAATTTGTGTCAAGTGTCAAGCCGGTGTGGGCATGACTGCAGAGAACAGACATTGGTTGGCAAAGTTTGGATGGGGGAGAGAACTGGGGGTGACGAGGAGACTTGATTGTTTGGACAAGTGACGAAATTGTAATGTTTAATTATTATTGATGTGTTGATATCGGACAAGATATGGTGGTGTTTTTTTTTCAGACTCATCTTGATTAGTAGTCTTAAAATTTGTAGAATATTAAGTAATGCCGCCTTTTCTTTTATTATGTATTTTTTCTTCTCATAAAAGCCAGCATCCTTAATCTTCAGATCATCTGCACTCTATCCACACAGCCTCTCTCTATCTTTATCTGGTTTTATCTCTCCTCTGTCTTGCTGAGCACGTCCCAGTCTCAAATAGTAATTACTTTATCCGGATCATGACCATCTATTCTAAATATTCACCAACTTGTCTTTTCCAGATAATCAGCAGATAATCAGGCATATAAAATTATCAAAGAAATCATATAGATGAATGCCACTACTTTTGAACCTCACAAGACACATTAATACCTACGTTCCATGAACAGTTTTCAAACAAAGCGAAAAAGATAATATACAAGCTGTTCTCCAAGCGGGAACTCGAGGATGTGACCGGGCTCTCGCACAAAAAAACGGGGAAACCTCATGTAGCGCTTCAGCCGGCCAGCCTTGGAATGCCGTATTTTTTTTCTTACACTTTACATTCCTACCTGCAGACTATCTCTCAGCCAGAGTGACCTAGTACAAGGTCTTTGTAGCTAGAAGGCGAGAAATAAAAAAGAAAAAGGGTTCTTGGCCCTGGAAATCTCGGTGATGCAGTGGAAATAAAACCCACATGACTTATAGAGGTGATGATTTGGCATGCTCAACTACTGCATGTCCAAACCACGTTATCAAGCCAGAAACTCCTTTCTTTTCCCTCCTCATGATCCGGCTTCTCACAAGGCCCCCCTTCTCCCGAGTCCCGAAGAATCCTCCATGTTCCACGCCACACGTATCATGATGATCTCTCCTTCTGCCGTCTCTTTCGTCGTCATCCAAGGACTGCAGAGGGCCAAGAGGGCAAAAAGTAATCTTTATTGAGCTCTACTTTTGAGATATAATTATATAAATAAGGATACAAGTAAGGGACCACATCCTGTTTACACGCTTTATTCGCCTTCTGATAAGACCAATTTAGCTATGTCATTGATCCCGCTTCCTACTAGTTTGGTATCTATCTCTCTTTGCATATCAGAGAATCCAAGAACCCTCCAATTTCATAAACTGCCTTATTTATATACATTTAATATCTATAGCCAATACTACCTAATACCTTCCATGGCAAGATGCCGTCCACTGAAACGGCGGAATGCACCTGGGGTGATTTTTTCTCATGGTCATATACTTAGACAGAATAGTTGATTGCGATAGAATATATAATACAAACGTGGCTGCAACATTCTTGCTAAATATTTAGTAGATCAAAGAAAAGCAAAGCGAACTGCATCCATGAGCGGGAATTATCATCGACGCTTGTAATTTTAGTCCGGAAGGGATGGATTTTGTGATTTTGTCACTGCCACAAGCAAAGCACAATATAAAGCAACATTACAACTTGTTGCCATGATTGAGCTACGTCATTTTGTACAGTTCGTTTTACATCTTGTAGACACAGTATGTACTTATATTCATGATCACTGTCATTCAAATAACAAATAGTATCATCTTATACTATAATTTATTACAATAATTTATTCATTTATATACTGTTTGTCATGTAGTTCAGCCATCGTGAGTACACCTCCAACCGAAATCAACTAAACATTCCCCACAAAGCCATAAAAAACCAACAACCCCCTTCCCATTATTCCTCACTCTTTTGTTTGCTTTTTTGGCACTAAATACATACCTATTATATATATGTAAATAAATACAATATATATATATATATATACAACTAATCCACGCAGGTCGCCGCCATCGCTGTCGTTCTACACTTCCTCCCCTCCCCTCCCTCTTCCCTCATCACATCCAAGGTTTTTAGTTGGTGCTGTTTCCGGGTTCATTGTCTTGGCAGAAAGCTCCCCGTGGATATATGTATATCAATGTCAATCACTTTCTTTGCCCGTTTTCTTGCCCTTTTATATAAAACTGCCATTGTTATGGTGTAGGTGATTTCCTTTTTTGCACCACATGGAATCGAAATCACTCGCTGCCTCTTGCATCAGGTTCATTCATTCTTTTTATTTTTGTCTTTTTTGTCTCTTGTTGCTTGGCTGGGAAGGAGACACAAGTTGAAATTTTCTTTCCTTTTTCTCATTTATTTATTATGCAACCTGCTCACCTCGCTTCTGGGATCGGCACTGCAATGCCGATTTGAACATTGGCATCTCTCTTTGTCTCTCCTATCCGCTCGAGACACCCGATTCTGTTATAGACTTTTGTATCTTTTCCCTGGCTGAATCATCTGATTTGTAGGTTCGCCAGTTTCAAGGAGAAGACCAAACCACACAAAGTCACCATCTTCTGTTGCTATTTGATTGCCTCCTTTGACGTTTTCTTCCCTGGGATGTTGTTTATCCTTCTACTGAATGTCAGGCAAACCCTTTCCCCTTCCTTTCCTAGAAAACTGCGCCTCCACGAAATCTACGACAACAACCCAAAAAAAAACAGCTGCAAAATGATCGACAGTTGTAGCAGCCAAGACGGCTACACAAGATCTTGGCCTTCTGTTTCTTCTCTCTGGCGACTCTTCCCTCCTTCCTGTTTGTCTCCTCATCTTTTCTTATTTCTCTTAAATATGTCACTGTCCCATCTAGTTTCCTAGTATCTCTATAACATATTGTCTCACCTCTATCAAGCAAAATCTCATCACGATGGCCATTGGCGCAGAAGGAAACGTCAAATGGGTTGATGTAAGTCTAGAGTTTTTCCCCCACTATCAGCAGTACCATATTCACGCGCACACATCCCGCCAGAGCATCAATGCGCAGCAACAACAACACACAAAAAGTAACACCCCTTTTTTACCTCCATATTTAGGGCCTCCGAGGAATCGCTTCATTCTCCGTCGTCATCACTCACATTGCCCGCGCTTTTGATGGCGCTCTCTTCTCGCCTGCCGACGCTGAGGATACCCCTGCCCGTTTCGGCCAGCTGCCCATGATCCGTGTGCTTCTCCACGGCCGCCTCGGTGTTGCCATCTTCGCTTTCGTTACTGGCTATGTCTGCGCTCTCAAGCCCATCCGTCTCTCGCGACAAAACAACCAGGAGGACGCATTCATGTCTATGGGCAAGTCGGCACTCCGGAGAATCCCGAGACTGATTCTGCCGACGTCACTGTCGACCATCATCATTTGGTTCTTGGCGCAGTTTGGCATCTTTAATGTGGCCAAGCACTGTAACTCCATCTGGCTACGCGACACAGCGCCGAACCCGACACCCTATCTCGGCGACGCCATCTATTCACTGGCCCAGAATCTTATCACCACCTGGACCCACGGTGCCAACATCTACGAGCCTAACCAATGGACGCTGCTTCCGCTTCTCCACTGCTCCATGTGGATCTATGCCTTTATGCTCGGTTCCGCCTACATGAAGCCCAAGTGGCGCATGTTCTCGTCACTGACTCTCTTCTTCTTTTTCTGGTGCTGCGGCGACATGGCCTTTGGCATGCCCACCTTCTTTGGCGCCTTCCTTTCCGACCTGCAGAACCACCCGTCGGGCAACGAATTTGTTAACCGCAACCGCATGCTTGGCCGGATCCTGTCGACTATCTTTTTCCTCTTGTCCTTCTACCTCGGGTCTCTGCCTGAAGCCAATATCCACTTCAACCCCTGGTCGCAAAACATGGCAACCTTTTACGCCAAGATTACCCCTAATGGAGCCGAGCTCCACCGCTTCTCGTCATGTATTGGGCTGGTCTTCCTGGCGCTGTCACTCCACTTTGCCCCGGGGCTCCGCAGCTTTCTATCGAACCGCTTCTTCTTGTGGCTCGGCCGCATGTCGTTTGCTGTGTACCTTTTGCACGGATTCCTCATGCGCACTGTCCTTACGTGGCTGCTGTACGGCCCATTGACGCCGGCCGATGTCACGGATGCCGATGGCAATGTCATACCGGGGACCCTTGAGTATCCCGGACATGGATGGCTGGCGGTAGTGTTGGTATTTTGGTTCCCGTTGAACTATGTGGTGGCGTTCTTCTGGACAGCCTATGTTGACCCGTGGGCGGCGAGAGTGACGGAGAAGATTGTGGGTGTGATGAATATTCCCAAGGAAAAGCCGAGATTGCCAGCATAGGGTAATGAACGTGTTTGGGGTTTGATCATTTCCGTGGGCTGGTTATGTGAAATATATCTATGCATAGGGGAAGGGTAAACTTTCTTTTGTGTATCTAGCATTATATTTCATATCATTTTTTTTCGGATTATTTATTATTAGGAGTTTATCTGTTTATAGAGAATAATATGGATCATTTATTATGTTTACGCCTATTTTGGGGGGGGAGGGGTTGTGTTGAAATAGCCCTTTCATCATGAAAATAAAATAAACAGTGCTCCATTTTTATCTTTTTGTCGGTCTTCACATGTGATTGTTTGTAAATGAACTTTGCTGACTAAGAGGGGCAATCCCAAATGAGCTGGGTTCAAGGGTAGACAAAATCTTACTAACCTTTGGCGGACCTCCACAACTCGGGGCAATCACATGGCTAGGGTCTAGGGTTTGAATACGAAGCGCGCGGGAAGGTCCAGTGCGGATGAATAGAAGTAGAGGAAAGGAAAGAAAGGAAGATGCTGTTTCGTGCAAATCACTGGAATCAAGAGAGCAAAGGGTAAAGAGACTAATGGGCAACGTGAAAAAAAGACTAAATGTCGCGTGATTGATCAGTTAGAATTTATTCATTTTGGTGAGCATACTAAATAGTTTCGAATTGGGAAATTGACTCTCTTCGGTAATCTCATCGTTTAGTCATAAGTGTGGATCCCATGTATGTAAACAGATGATCATGAAAAGCGTTCGATCTCCGCGCGGGTTGCAAATTCAAAAGTTTAAGGAAGTAACTTATCAGCTTGGGGCGGGAGGTAGGTTGGGCCGACGGACGTTTGTTTGCGGTTGTATGTGTTAGGGTTTGGGTTGCTTATATACAGCAGGCAGGAAACGGGTGGCCGGGGGGAGCGGAGGCCGATGGGGAAGAGGGTCTATAAGATGGGAGTGGTATCTAGAGAATGATGAGGTTTTGATGTTTCTTTTTTTTTTTTCCCTTTTCTTGTCTGCATATTGAGTATTTACCCCTTTTGCTTTTCTTTGTCACTTGTTTACTGATACCCTCTCGTTGTTTTTCATTTCTTTCTTTTTCCCAACTACTACACACATCATGCCTGAAGTTGTCATCCTCGGCGGCTCCTTTGCCGCCCTCACCACCGCGCACAAACTCCTCAAACATACCCTCCCTGCTGTGCCCTCCCTCCACATCACCCTCGTCGCCCCCTCAACCCACCTCTACTGGAACTTCGCCGCCGTCCGCGCCGTCGTCCCCTCCGTCCTTCCCGACGACAAACTCTTCACCGACTTCCGCCCCGGCTTTGAAAAGTACGGCGTCGCCTTCACCTTTGTCCAGGGGCTTGCCCAGGCCATCGATATCCAGGGGAAGACGGTCACCGTGAATACCAGTGGCGACGACGGGGGCTCCAAGGCGCTGCCATTTGACCAGCTGGTCGTGGCCACGGGGACCTCGGAGAGATCGGGACTCCCCTTTAAGACGCTGCCTAGCGGCTACCAGGCGACCCTTGACTCTCTGCACGCTCTGCAGCGGAAAATCGAAACGGCCAACGACATCCTCGTCGCTGGCGCCGGCCCTACGGGCTGCGAGACGGCTGCGGAACTCGCGACGTTCTACGGGAAGAAAAAGACGATCCACCTCGTCACCAGCGACACCCTTGTCCTCCCGGGCCTCGCCAATTCCACCCGGAAAGCTGCCACCCAGATACTGACGTCCCAGGGCGTCCACATTATCAAAAATACCAAGGTGGAGGCCGTCGATGGGACCACAGTTAAGTTGAGCAATGGGGAAACCATTAATGCCGACGTGTACCTGCCGACGTTTGGCGGCAAGGCAAACTCAGAGTTTATGCCAGCGGAGGCGCTGGATGATGATGGGTTCATCAAAGCCAAGTTGACGCTGCAGTCGCAGGTTTCCGAGGTCATCTGGGCCGTCGGGGACATTGCGGCGCTCGAAAGAAAACAGGCGACGCGCATCGACCCGCAGGTAGCCCACCTTGCCGGGAACCTCGATGCTGTCCTCCGAGGGAAAGCTAAGACAGCGGGAGCACTGAAAGAGTATGCGGTGGACTTGGGGGTGATGGTGTTTGTTTCTTTGGGGAAGAATGCGGGGACGGGGCAGGTTGGGGGGTGGAGAGTGTGGAGTTGGGTGGTGGCGATGGCAAAGAGTCGGACATTGTTTGTGGATAATGCGGAGGCGTTGGTGAAGGGGGAGAAGGGGATTCGGGCGGCAATCTAGTGGAGAGGGCGATTGTGTTAATGGGAGAGGGATTACTTACGGGTAGTATTAGTAGTAGTATTTAATAATTGAGTTTTCATTGTTGACTAGTTACATTATAATATTCTTCTTATTACAGTTACCCCCTTTCACAGTGACTCTCGATACTTACACAAGATCAATGATCTTTTTTGTTTTCTCTTGCCTGTCTCTCTGTCTGTGTCCAGTGTCTATCACCATCAACGCCACCTCCATCATGTCTCAATATAACACATTTTATTTTATTTTTCTTTAATTTTTCACTCCTCTTTTGTTCTACCATGTTATAACACGCCTGACAAGTCATTACATTCGTGATAATGTCTTGCTTTCCTGGCTATCTGTTTTGTTTGTGAAGAGGGGGCAGAAGAGGGGGAGAGATAGAGAGAAAAGTAAGTAATGGTTACATAAGCCACCCGCCACCAGATACATACAAACCCTAGCATTGTTAACCCGACAAAACAGGAACGGTCAAAGAATAACCTAGTGGTCAATGCGGTGTTTACTTTGGAATGTTTGTGATTTATGGTGTAGGGAGAAACTAAGTGAGAAAACTATTTATTTATCAGGATCATGGGCATTCAATATTTGCAAATGTTTGCATGTTTTTTTCTTATTATTTTATACTCTAAGGGGTTCTTGGAGCGGAACTCTCTTACTAACCACGACACCGAAAAGAAAACAAAGGAAAGAAGGATCAGGACAATAATTCAACGATAATTCACATTTAATGAATCTGGAAGAAGTTGAAAAAGAGAAAGAACAATTAGCAGGGTTAATACTGATATATCAAATAATTCAACCCTTATTCTCGCCCGCCCAAGAGCTTCGGAAAGGAAAAACGATTAATTGAAGCAGGATATACACATACATACATTCCAATGGACACAAATGGCATGAGAATAGACGGTAACAAAGAGGGCTTCTATGGCAACGAAAGGGGAGGATGTCCCGAGAATGAATGAATGATGATATTGTTTTTCCTACGAGGTAAGGGAAAGATAACAGGAAAGGGACAGAAGAATATTGAATAAAGGGAGGAAGTGTATATATATATATATATATATATATATTGTGTGGTGAGTTGTCTGTTGTGTTTATTTTTTTTTCCCCTTTCTTATTTTATTCTTCTTGATTTACCACTACGTTTGAATCATCATCACGCTCTCAACAAAGCAACAAAAAACCTTAGTAAGTCAAAAAAAAAAAGAAGAAAAAAAAGCACTGGTGTTGCTTATCTTTCAGCTCAGATCTCCATGCTTGCCTGCCTTTTACCGTTACTTGCTGTCATCAGCATCCCCACTTTGTGCTCTTCTTTTCTTATCTGTGTTTATAGTCCTCCGTCTTCCCCTCCGGCTTCACTCCCCCGTTCCCCTAAACAACGAATCCCTTATAATGAAGTGCCATCAGCAAGTCAGCCAGCCCGCCAGTTAGATAGCTCAAGCCGAGCCTGCATAATGAGCCGCAATCTTTTTGGCTTTTTTGGGGCGCTTATTAGTGAGCGCTGTACAAGCAAGCAGCGATGAAGCAGCGGTGACCGACATTACCGAGGAGCAACTGGGGGTTGACGGGGCAAAGGAGTCTATCTGACGGAATTATGATGATGATGGAGACGAGAAGGAAAGAGTGTGTGGGGCCGGGTGATGACGATGACGTTGATGATGACAGATATCAGACGGACCCGGCCAGGAAGAAGAAGGAGAAGTCCGTGATAATATCCGAGTGGATTTATTTACTCTTTTTTTCTCTTCGTGATAATGATGATGGAAAGTTCCATGTTAGTCACAGACAGAACAAAGAAAAGGAAGGCTGTCACTTCAACAACTTTTACGTTGCTTTGCTTGCTCTGCTTTGGTGGCTGTTTTCTATAATCAGTTACTAGTGTAACCATAATGAGTGTAGTTAGTGTGTTGTTTTGATTTTATTTAAGCGCTATAAGTATATATACCCAGGGTCAATAAACACACATTTACACACTACAAACATAACCCTCATTGATCCATTTCCCTTTTATTTCGAGCAAGGCTCAGAAGATCAGGAACTCTACCAGAAATGATGAAGGTCAAGAAAAGCCTCATTTATTTGGCCATCGAACAATAAGAAAAGCACTACATTATTTAATCTCTCGATACCATATACACAGCCACTGTATCTTCACTTTCCCCTGCCTTTTCTTTCTTTTTTCTATTTTCCGCCTAATATCTTAAATAGTTCGAGTCCTAACGAGATATTGACATCGCCATCAACCTCTGAAACATTGTCTTTTTATTTATTTACACGCACACAAAAGTCTCGCAAATCCTCTTCCTTCCTTCCGTTCCCTCTTCCTTCTCTTCTTCGCCACAAATGTCAAACGCCAGGCTACATAATGATGCAGAGTCTTGGATATCCTCCAGGATCCTTTTCTGGAAGATTTTTGATATTTATAACATTTGTGCATTTTTAGTAGAGTTTTTGTCTTTTTTTGCAAATCCGTTCTTTTATGCTTGTTATCCAAGAGTTTGATATTTAAAGAATAGAAGCAAAAAAAGGGACCCTAAAATGTTGTTGAGAAAGAAACCCCAGTAACGTTTCGAACTCCAGGGCTGTGTCCAACGCCATCTCGTATTTCTTTCTGCACTACACACTCTCATGCATCCACTCCCATTGGCATCATCGTCATGGGCATCGTCAGTTTCATCTTAATCCAATACCAAGTGCTATTTGAATGAACCCGGTTCTCGCAACCGAGAAGCAACATATGCACACACACCATTTCTCTAATAATGGTCCCTCTCCATGATGCCAATATTGCCCTTCCTTCTCGCTTCATCCCGTCGTCATCCAACTTTATACAAATAATTGACTCTCACCCGCCCACTACACACCACACACACACACACACATACACACACACATACACACACACATATATATATATATATATATATATATCCACAATCATAATCACAAAATCACCGCATACAAAATCTATATGCATTCATATATAACGCAAGATATAAAAAGACAAAAAATCATCTCTCAAAAATTATAGCTCACCCACCCACTGCAACGGCAACTGCATTGCCTCCATCCCTTCCCAAAAGAACAAAAAAAGCGCCCTGAGCGGTAGAACATCTTTATCAACCAGTTAGCCCACTTAATTCGTACTTTTCCGTCTCAAAATCATTCATTGATCCTTTACCCTCAACAACTCGGTCTCTTTGATTTGCCCTTGGATGATGTTTTCAGTCCTGGGAGTCTCCGGGAAAGAAACAAAATGGGTTGAATCTGCCTTCTTACACTTTTACACATCAAACCCCTTGCTGTGCCCTTTTTCTCTTTGATGGCTAGCCCTGTAAATATATATATATATATATATATATATATATGTGTGTGTGTGTGTGTGTACCACTGTGTATGGGGCTCCATCTGCTCGGTTCTCTGCTTTGCTTATCTCGCTTTCTCCAGAGATAGAAAACAAGAAAAGAGACCGAGAGAAACTGTGAGGGACAGGATCAGTGCCCTGACAAGGCAGTTGCAGTTACATTCAACATCATTGAAAGGTGGTCAAAGCAGTAGTTGCTTGATATGCACGGCAGACGAAAAAAAATCAGTCCAAAATGTTGAAATCACTGGGGAATTTCCTGGATGACGAAAGATAAGAAGCCAAAGAGGGCAGGCAATAAGAGGCCACAGGAGCCTGTAGTTTCCTTTGGCAAAAAAAAAAAAAAAACAAGGAAAACAACAGATCTTGGCCTTTATTTGCGATTTGAAGCAAAACTGTAGACAAATATACATCTACTAACCAAAAATGTAGACAAAAAAAATAAAAGACGATAAATAGACGGAGACAACACAAATTGAGAGACACCATACACACCCACGACACTGAAACAGAAACAAAGTGGGTAATCCGGCACAGATACGGATGCTGTGAAATTCACGGGTTGATTTGACTTGTTGCTATTGCTGCTGCTGCTACGAACGAGCCACTCACACTACATCTGTGTAATCCGGCCGATTAAAAGCCCAAGGAAAAAAGAAGTCATTGCTTCTGTGTGATTGGGAAATCTGGGGAAGAACCGGCAACGAGTACTCATTCACTCTCACAAACAGAGCCTTATTCATTCTTATCGATTGACGAGAGTCCACTGGTAATCTTATTCTCCTTGAACAGAAGAAGAGCAAAGCAACAACAAAACAAAACAAAACAAAACAAAACAAAAGAGACCCGGATTGCCCAAAACTGTGCCGCCAAATCCAAGATTATCATTTTGATTTCCTACAATCCCAGATCCAGCCAGATACAGCAACTGCCTCGTCTGCCACTCACCATCTCTACCCATCTATCTTCTGCAAATTACAGTAACTGCACTTCTCTGCGCCTCTCTGCACCTTATTGTTGCCTGTATCATACTATATCTGCTACTGTACCTCCTGCCGCTATTCTTTCTTAGAACCTTAGCTACTGACCTTCCACCTGCTAAAGCTGCTTCTCTCCCCCCCAGCCAAAACCGTATCTGCTCTCTTGCGGCACCGCATCCATTGCTGCCACACCCCCTTGTCCGATCCACACACCACGCACACCTACTACCACCACGCCCCTCCCCCCGTCCACCAACCGGCTCACTCCCCCTACCCCCCCTCTAATATAAGCAATCTCATCGCAGGTGCACACGTCCCTTTCATTTTCCCACGATGCCCTCTTCGACTTTTCCCAGGCACCATAGACCACAACAAGAGCACCACCACAAACGCCAGCGACAACAACAACAACAAGAAAACCCGCAGGTTCAGCCTGCTAGCCCAGAGAACGCTCTGCGAGCGCCATCGCCCTATGATCTATATGCCCCCGATCCGACGGTCCCACACTATTCCTCATTAGCAGCGACACAATCATCATCACAATCATCGCCTTGGCCTGCCCCCACAACTGAGCCATCACCACCACCACAATTGGCAACAGGCAACGATTTCACAACTGCCGCAAACTCTGCAATTGCCCCAGCCTCCGCTGCTGCTGCCTTCCCGCTCCACCTTCCTAAAGAGCCGTCCCTTCCGCAACCGTCACAATCACAGGCATCATTAGCATCAGCACCAGCGGCGCCACCACTTTCCAAAGGTGCCCCCCCCCGCCAACAAGTCTCCGCTGCCGCCCAGGCCGCCGGCGTTTCCAACGACGGATACTCCAACCTCTTGAATAGTAATCGGCAGCCATCGCCGACCCGCGCCCGTGGTCTCCACCCCGATTCCCGATTTGCTGTTGCTGCTGCAGCAGTAGACAACCGGGACCACCAGCACTGGCACCGGGATCAGAATTCTCACCGAGACCGCTCTGCATCTCCAGCGAAAAGAAACCTTGTCACGGCCCCTTCCGGACATAGCAGCCTTGCTAATCATCGTGCCGAGTCGCCCGTTTCCGTGACGATACCTGGTGGATACTCAGGTATACCGTCCTCGCACTCACCGGGACGCACACGGTATCCACCCCGGCGCCTTTTTGACGACGCAGCCTCGGCGTATAGTGTCATCAGCAACAGCAGTAATATTAACATCCGAAGGTTATCACCGGAACCAACAAACAAAAGTAGCAGTGTCGTGGAACAATTGTCATCAGTTGACCCATTTTCAAATCGGTACGCTTTACCGAATTCGAGATCACCGTCGCCCTGGAGAGGAAGACCGCTCCCGCCGCTGCCACCGCCGCTTCACTCGACCGACCCAACTACCGCTGTGTTTGATGGATATACGGATATCCCACTTCATCCACCCGCTATCATGAACGCCAGTAATCCGCAATTAGCCGCCGTTGCGGCCTCGGAATCATCCAATCGTTGTTCCCACGCCTCCTCCAACCAGTCCTCAACCAGCACCGCCGGCTACGTCTCCAACCCGTCGCCCAACGACTACAGTTACCCCTCGGCCTCGCCGCCATCCCCCGTATACGGCCCGAATGTGCCCCTGCATCAAGACTTTGACATGCCGCTGCCACCGCGGTTAACCTCGTCAGTCGCCGGCTCTTCATCGCGATCACCTTCACGCTCAGCCTCGTCCCTTCGTGACCCCTTTCAGGACGACCACTACTCCAACTATGCCTCTTCCCGCTCGCTCGATCCCCGCCTCGGCGAGGTCAACCCGGCGCTCATTGCCGACGACGGCGACGATGGTCTCACGTATCACCACCGCTCCGGCCGCAGCTCCATGATCAACCTCCACAAGAAGCTTGATAGCATCACGCCGTCGGTGAAGGCGGCCACCGCTATGGGTGGTGCTGTCATGCTCAATGCGCTGCCTGGCGGCGGAGGTGGTGGCGCCTCGACGCCGATATCACGCCAGTCTATAGCCTATGGAAACGTTCCCGGTGTTTCTGTGTCAACGGAGGTCCTAGGTGGCGCGGCCGCAGCCGGCTTTACCAAGAGCGCACTAGAGGAGAAGGTCGCCGGTGCCGGAGCGTCAGCAGGCGGCAAAACACGCAATCGCCGTCTCTGGAAATGGTTCATCATTGTCATTTTTGGCATCCTTATTGTGGGTGCAATTATCGGCGGAACTCTGGGCGGTTACCTCGCGAACCACTCGGCTAAGGGCAAGTCCAAGTCGAGCAGTTCCAGCGGGGAATCAGCAGATGATGATACCTCGAAGAACGGCATACTCACCAAGGACTCGGATGAGATTAAGAAGCTGCTCAACAATAAGGACCTGCACAGGGTCTTCCCCGGAATGGACTACACGCCGCTCAACACACAGTACCCCGACTGCCTCAAGAACCCGCCCAGCCAGAACAACGTGACACGTGACATGGCTGTGCTGAGTCAGCTAACCAACGTCATCCGCATCTACGGCACCGACTGCAACCAGACCGAGATGATCATCCAGGCCTTTGACTACCTCGACACCTCTGACACCATGTCCATCTGGCTCGGCGTGTGGCAGGACGGCAACAGCACCACCAACGACCGCCAACTCTCGCAGATGTGGGACATCCTCAATACCTACGGCGACAAGCCCTTCAAGGGCCTCATCATCGCCAACGAGATCCTTTACCGTGAGGAGATGACAGAGACCGAGCTCGGCACCCTCATGTCCTCGGTGCGCTCCAACCTGACCGCCAAGGGCCTCTCGCTGCCTGTCGGCACCTCGGACCTCGGCGACAAGTGGACCTCGTCGCTCGCCGACAAGTCCGACGTTATTATGTCCAACATCCACCCCTTCTTCGGCGGCGTCCCCTACGACCAGGCCGCCAACTGGACCTACTCCTTCTTCACCAATCACAATGAAGACTACTTCAAATCTACCGCCTCCGACAACATCATCTCCGAAATCGGCTGGCCTACCTCGGGCGGCACCAACTGTCCCACTGGCGTCACCACCTGCGACTCCTCCGACGGCTCCGAGGCCTCCGTCGATGGCCTCAACGCCCTCTTGTCCGACTGGGTCTGCGACGCCCTGACGAACGGCACCAACTATTTCTGGTTTTCAGCCTTTGACGAGCCGTGGAAGGAAAAGTTTAATGAAAAGGGCAAGGCGTGGGAGGACCAGTGGGGTCTCATGGATGTGAATCGGAATCTGAAGAGCGGGGTGACAATTCCTGATTGTGGAGGCAAGACGGTCTCTTAGGGTTTGAGAGAGACTCACGCATCTCTTCTGATTCCATTTGTTGTTTTTTTGTGTTTCTTGTCTTATTATTTCTGCGCCATTTTGATAATGGGGCTTTCTGTTTTTCGGAGTTCCGGTTATCCATCATCTCGTTTTTTTCTCTTGTATTTTCAGGACGGATTTCTTAATATTTAGTTTACTAGTTAAAAAGCTTAGGCATTTAACGACTGAGACATACAACTATCACATATCATCATTTGCCACTCACGAATCCATCATAAGTAAACAACCCAAAATGACAGAATAACAGAGCTCATGATTACTCGAATTCTACCAAGGACAAAAAAAAAAGAAAAACCCCAATTATTTCTTACTTCCTAGCCCACCAATCTGCACTGCTCGCTCGATTTTTCCAGCGGCCACTCTTGACACTGCCAGATGAACTCTCGCTGCAGTTTCTCTTCTTCCTCTTGCCCCGCCGACCACCCCGATCCGCCTGCCCCTTCAACCTCACGTCTTCTTTTCTCTCCTCAAGCTTACCGTCCGTCTCAACAACTTGCACGTCATCCACTCCACCAACATTCTTCTCCGCACACTCTGCCAATACTATCCCCAAAGAGGCACATGAGTCTGCAATGTTCTACTCTGCAGACTTGTCCATCGCCCCACCCTTCCACAGACCGTAGAACCCTTCGCAGTTCTTCCATAGCTTGATCGTACCATCTTCCGAGGCCGTGGCGTAAAGCTTGTTGTCGGGCGAAAATGCAATACTCCAAATCGGTCCGTGGTGGCCTTTGTGCGTGGCTGATTCACTGTGTTAGCAGTCACTGATACCCATTTAAACTTGCTCATTTCATCCCATATCTGATGTGCCAACTTACTAATTTCGCTCGCATCCTCCCACTTCAATACCCGCGCCCAGGTACCGGGCTCCATGCCAACCACAATCTTGCGCCCCTTCAGATCAACCGCGACACTGGCCACATTGAACCCAACGTCCATGCGCTTAATTTCATCCCGAGCCTGCGCACCACCCCAAAAGTACACGTTCTTGCCCGCCGCCATGGACAGAACGGGAAAACCACCGCCAATGTCAGTAGGATCTGAGTATTGCGGTGCCAGAGAAACCAGCTCACAGGATCTGATCTCGGCATCAACCGTCTCCTCATGTACCAAAGCACCTGTTTTATAGTTGAACCACCGTAGAGTTTTACCCGCCGCGGTGATAATGGTACTCTCGTCGCGCGTCCACACAATAAACTTTATCGTGTCCTTGTGAAGACCAGCGCCAATCTCCCGTACACCCTTGGTGGCGCTAGTAGATGTTTCCGCTGGGAGCTCAGAAAGATCCCAGATTCTCAGCTTCTTCTCATGGCCACCAGTGGCTACACGATCGGGGTTCTTGGGGTGGAAGGCAACTGCACGCACAATGTGGTCATGCTGGAGCGACTGAATAAGCTCACCGGTGTGAGTGTCCCAAACCTTGCTACAATGCGGACAATATGTTAGCTACTGGATTTCTGACACTATCAAACCAATAAGAGAGGGAAAAATAGTAATTAACAAAAATAACCCATCATAAATTACTTACGCACTAAAGTCGCCCGATGCGGTTATCGCTCTCGACGAATCCGAGCTCAAGCGAGCTTGCCACACTGCACCCTTGTGGCCGATAAAGGTACCTATCCTGCATCCAAGAAAGAATCAATATTAGCATGTGATCGACATTCCACTATATAAGCATAACAATTCCGCCCCTCCTTCGCCACTTACCAGTCACCAGTCTGACCATCGCGCAGCATAGGGTTGTTGTCCTTGCATGCCGAAATAAGATAGTAGACCTCCTCCTTCTCCAGAGGCGAGAATTCAATGTGCGGGACTGGCCGGGAATGGCCGTGGCACGTCAAAGGGACGTATTGGCGGGGTTGTTCAGTAGCCATAGTCGATGATTGTGGTGTATGTCCAATGAAAACAGAAGATTGAAGATAAACAACAAGATCTATATACTTGAACTCGTTATATAAGTCTTGACGGTATTTTATTGTCCCAGTCGATAGAGGTGAATTGTGGCAAGATCAAAGAGAAAGTAGAACAACAATGACGTATCTAGTTGTAAAGGTATCGTATCGGAAAAGAGCACCAAGTCTAAAGAATATTGATACAGGCGAGAAAAAAAGGGATTCGTGTCGTCGTCAATTGGGAACAAATCATAGAATGCAAGCCGATTTGGCCGTTGTAAAGACTGAAGTGGTGTTCGTAGTCGTGACAATGCTAGTGTAGCCTAACAAACACAAAAAAAAGTCCAGGCGTCAAGGGAGGAAGCGTGCAGGCGAGGCGAGAATGTAGTTAGGAGTTGTCGTGATGTGGATGACAAAGAATACCGTTCTAAATTAGACGTGATGCCAACCTTCTAGAAGACGATGGCTTTGCTTTGTGTTGTAGAGGGGAAGGTGAGTTTGTTTGATCTTTGTTGATTCACGCACAACTCTTTCGTGAAGTGAAAATGTAAAGGAAGTCACCTTTCAATAATCAAGGAAAGAGGTGAAGATTTTTCTTTTCTACCTTCTTGCTAGCTTTTGCAAAATCCAAAACGCTCGCTTGGTCTCAAACCACAATTCGCAGTAGTTGCGACTCAATCTGGTAGGCACCCCCTTCGCTCTAACAAACCTGCGCTGCAAGCGCCCAATGCGCAGGAGTTCTCTCGGTATAGCCCATGTTTGTAGATGTTTTATTGGCCTAGGAAAGGTTCTCACCGAGATTAGTCAGCCCTGGTTTCTGATTAGGAAAGTGCCCCACCATGTCCAGAATATGAAATTGGAGGACTCGAACGAGCTTTAAAGCTGATTGCATCGTCAATCTGGGGCTTTAGGAGCCAATTAGTCAGTAACAGCAACAATTCCAAGTCACTAACCAGCAGATAAATCAAATCAGCTATCCTTATGTATCAACGAGTAGATTTGTGGTGTCGTAGTCCATAGCTTTGAATTCTAACCTTCCTTAACCAGGGGACTACGTTAACGGCTAGCTAGCTTAGCGGGTGGATTGCACCCCTCCTTCCGACATATAACAATTGTCTTACTGGCAGTAACTACTTTATTCCGCATTCACATAATTCTGCAGGATACCACGGCATTCTTTATCCCGCTTCTGTATATTCATCATCTCCATCTGTTTGTATCTTTGTATATTGTGATAGGTCTATTTTCAATTCCAATCCGTATTTTTTCCTGGATGTCTTGTCAATAAGTTGCGCCTTACTTGCTACTTAACGTCATACTGTCGCATTACAAATCATAGCCTCCACTTTGTTGTCTATCTGTCACAACACTGCACAATTCACGACTTCGCGATACTTGGTTGTACTATCATCAATTTTCAGACATTACTGTCTTCTTTCCCTCTAAACCTTTTTTACTAACTTTTTCTTTTTCTTCTCTTTTTTCTGACTTTTTAATACCCTGTCTTCCTCAACTAGTAATTACCCCGCGATCATGAGCTTCAAGCTTTCAGCTCAGCTCATCGGGCATGATTCAGATGTATGTCTACCTATCTTGACCACGAGTGATATTGATGCCTTTTAGCGGAGAAGATGCTAACCTTTCCTTGTCATCAAGATCCGAGGCGTGACTTACGCCTCTCCAGACACTGTTCTTACGGCCTCTCGCGATGGTACCGTCCGTCGTTGGGTCAGATCTCCCCTGATTGCTGCCCCGGAAAGCTTTCTCGTCAGCCAAGGCTCTGAATATGTCAACACGATCGCTTACATCAAGCCCAGTGACAAGTACCCGGAAGGCCTAGTTGTGTCAGGAGGAAAGGATACTATTCT
Source organism: Ambrosiella cleistominuta (assembly GCA_017139545.1). Classification (NCBI taxonomy): domain Eukaryota; kingdom Fungi; phylum Ascomycota; class Sordariomycetes; order Microascales; family Ceratocystidaceae; genus Ambrosiella; species Ambrosiella cleistominuta. The sequence continues at coordinate 10,649 of JABFIG010000162.1, read as the reverse complement.
GGACGTGCGCAGACCATCGTCCACTCCCGCCGAGGATGCTGAGTGCATGTTGGTAGGTCATGCGGCCAACGTATGCACCATTGACATCTCACCAAATGGTGATTACATTGTGTCTGGTGGCTGGGATTGTCAGGCGCGAGTATGGTCGGTTGGCAAGTGGGACACAGAGCTGAGTAAGTTTTGGCTATGTAATGTATGCAACTACAGTCATTCAGGTATAGCTAACATTTTTCAAAGCTCTGCAAGAGCATGAACTCAGCGTCTGGGCTGTTCTAGCCTATAACGAAACAACCGTCATCACCGGCTGCGCTGACAAGAAGATCCGCATCTACGATCTCAGCAAGAGCATCGCCGGTGACGTCCGCCCATCCTCTACCATATACTGTCCCGATATCATTCGCGCATTGTGCCGTCTTCCCAAGGGCCATTCATCCGGTGGCGACTTTGCTTGTGCATCCAATGATGGTGTTATTCGTATCTACAAGCTCAACGGTCAAGGCGTTGCAGAGCTTCTTGGTCACGATAGTTATGTCTACACTTTGGCTGCTTTGCCAACTGGCGAGATTATCAGTGGTGGCGAAGATCGTACTGCGCGCGTTTGGAAGAACAATGAGTGTATCCAAACCATCACGCATCCCGCGCTGAGTGTGTGGTCGGTAGCTGCGTGTCCGGATACAGGTGACATTGTGACTGCCAGCAGTGATCATGTAGCACGCATTTTCACCCGGAGCCCGGAAAGACAAGCGGACACGGAACTGCTTTCAACATTCGAGGAAGCCGTCAAGGCTTCTGCTATCCCCCAGCAGCAGATGGGAGCCATCAACAAGGAGAAGGTTCCAGGTACAGACTTCTTGAAGACCAAATCTGGTACCAAGGATGGTCAGGTGCAGGTAATCAAGCATGATGACGGATCGCTAGCTGCGTATACCTGGTCGGTGGCCCTTCAAAAGTGGGAACATGTTGGTGCTATTGTGGATGCAGCCGGTGGTGGTCAGAAGAAGGAATACAATGGCAAGATGTATGACTACGTTTTTGACGTAGACATTGACGAGTCTAAACCTCCTCTCAAGTTGCCGTATAATCTTTCAGAGAACGTGTTCGGGACTGCACGCAAGTTTCTGGAAGACAACGAGTTGCCCATAACGTATCTGGATAATGTGGTTCAATTCTTGCAGTCTAACACTCAAGGAGCCACCATCACGCAGAGTTCGAAACAATCACCGGAATCAGTCAATAGCGGCGAATCTACTGGACCCACGGCCCGAACTCTTCCTCAAAAGACGTATGTCAACCTGCTGAATGGCAAGTTTGACAGTAAGTGTTTTGCACATGTCCTAGTTTTCACAGGAACTACCAACTAACGTTATGATTACAGACATCATCGACAAGATCCATCTGATCAACAAGACAATGATCAACGCTGGTCGCAAAGACAAGGCCTTGAATCCAGCGGAAGAACAGGCTCTTTCCGATCTGCGGCCATGTATCGAAGGACAGGCTGAGATTGAATTTGCAGACCTTGACAAGGTGATTAAGGTTGCGACGCAGTGGGACTACACCGACATACTGCCTGGTCTGGATATGCTTCGTTTCCTGGTTCGTTATCCGGCAGCTGTGGGGTATTCTACTCCCAACGGTGGTACGATTGTTGATGCTGTGATCAATGCGGTGCTTGCAGCTCCTGAAGGCACGGCAATTAATGTCAGCTGTGTCGTCATGTCCCTTCGTGCCATTGCCAACCTATTCCTGTCGGAGAATGGCGAGGCTCTGATGAGCATTGAGGCCGAGAAGGCAGTCAAGTTTCTGGAGAAGGTTGTGGGTGTTCCTGGCTCTGGACCGGGCATTGGCACCAGCAACAGACATGTGCAGATTGCGGCGACTACATCTCTGATCAACTTTTCTGTTCTCGACGGCAAGACTGCGCTGCCTTCGTCTATTAAGGAGAGAATAGTCTCCGTTATTGGCACTATCCTGCTGGCGCAAGCGGACAGTGAGGTTCTGTACCGAGGCTTGGTGGCTCTGGGCACACTGGTTGGCTACGGAAAGGCCGGTGTGGATTCAGAGTGGAAGGTGTGGACGCGGAAGGTTCTGGAGAAGGTAGAAGAGTCGAGAGTCAAGGCTCTGGCATCGGAGATTCTACGTCTGTGAATGCGATTGATTAATTGCAAGGTAAATAAAACTGATGACTTTTTTTGGTTTCATTAAACAGATTATTTTCAATTAATACACGATCAAGCCAAACTAGACTGAAATAAACACAATATTCCCGGAATTCCAACCCTAATATATACAAGAAAGCCGCCCCTCACTGACAATATCACTCACTCCCTCCCGTGGCCGTCTATAGCAACAGTGATAAAGCACTGACAATGGCTCCTGTCGTCAACACAGACCAGGCCCTTCCGGAGCTTGCGCCGGATGTTGTGGCCTTGGAGTTAATCTGACCGCTCGCACTGTCAACAGTGACGGTGTAAATATCGGCAAAACCAAAGTCGCTGGAGTTGAAGCAGTTGCTCTCGTTGACCTTGGCCACCTTCTCATCGCCCGGCTCCACAAATTCGATGTCGACACAGGCATACAAGGCGGCGCCATGCTGAGCCAGCTCGACGACCTGAATGGTCGCTAGGTCCCCGGACTTGACGGTGATATTGACAGGGAGGGGAACCTGGGGGAAGCAGACGGTACCCGGGTAGGGTGTGTTTGCGGGGCCGACGAGCTGGACGTCTTTGAGCATAGGGAAGGACATGTTGGGGGGTCCGCCGGCGGGCCCGTCGGTGCCGAGGCCAAGATTGATGTGGAGGTAGGCAGTTTTGTGGCCTTGGAACCAGCCGGGTTGGAAGGCGACGGCGCCGCCGGTAGTGGGCCAGTAGGTGCGGTTTGTGGTGGTGGAGAGGCCACCACCTGTGGGGGAGAGAGAGAGTCAGTTAATTGGGGGTGGGGTGGAGATGATGATGGTGGAGGACTTACATGGATACATCCATTGCATGCCGTAGGGGAAAGTGTCATTGGTGATAAGGTTATTGCCGCGGGTGCCCGGGTAGGAGAGGACGATGTGAGCAGAGGCAATCGGCAAGAGGAGTGCCGTGAAAACGGAGAATATTGATAGTTTGTGCATCATGGTGAGGATGTATGGTGGGTGGGTTTGTTTTCTGGGCGATCAGCTACAAGCCAAGACAATGTAAAAAGAAAATGACGGAGATATTAAACTTGGCAAAATTATAATTTGGAATGAAGCTTAAGAAATAAACGTATATATTACACAAAAAGAAGAAACAAAAGCCAAGACTATCGAAAACTAGTGTCACCCTCTCCTCCGTGGGGGCCAAATCCCATATATGTACATCTCCCCATCACGAACTCACACCATCTCATTTAATTTCTTCTTTCTCTCTTTTCAGTCCTCACCTTCGACAAATCAATTCCCGCTCCCCATCACCAACCAACAACAACCATCCGCAACCCACCCACCAATCACCTCTGCCGGAACCCCTCCCGCGCCAACATGGGTCCGGCGCTTAAAGGACTCCGCTGGCCAATCAGGAGGCAGAACTAGCCACCATCGTTACCGTTCCACGCGGATGCACTGGGTTGGGTTTTGCGTGAGGGCAGAAGTAGGAAAAGAGTCAACAGAAGGGTTGTGGTTGGTGGGTTGAGAAGTGAGATTTTTTTTCTGTGGGAGAGAGTCTAGATCTGGTGAGTAGACATGGCGAGAGGGTGGGTTCATGGTAGTACAAGTTGTGGTTAACCCTGGACCCTAATATTGTCGAAATAATATAATGTCTAGACCCTGACCCTAAATATTGACAGGAAAATCTAAAGTTGTATTTCCCTGTAGGCTACTCTATGATATCATTGACAATCACTCAACTGATATCTTACCTCACTACAATGACCAACGACTGGACCCCCGTGAAACGCAAGGGTCGCCACCCCGCCAAAGTACCCCTCCCCCAACTTGCATCCCCCTCCACCACCACCCCAGGTGCCCCCCTCCCGGCAACCTCGACACTCCCCGAAATCAAAAAAGCCCACTCACACTACTGCGAGCAATGGAAATCCTCAGGGGTCCCCGGAAGATTGAAGGGAATCCTGGCAAGAATACGCGGGGCGGGCACCGTGGTGAGGAAGGCGGTTTGCCTGGGGTCAGGGGGGTTCGATGGGGAGTTGGGGTGGACTGTTAGGCGGAGGGGGCACATGCAGGCTTTGGCGTTTCTGGAGATTGTTGCGGGGCTCAGGGGTGGCGATGAGATTAAGTGTTTCTTCCAGGAGCCCGGGTATACGTCCGTTGACAAGGAATTCCTCGAGTCGCTGGGACACACCGTCGTTGACTCTCCCGCCGGCTTTGAGCAAATTGACGGCGAAACTCTGATCTTTGGCATCCACTTATATGCACCCATCTACAGCCTTGCCCTTGAAAATAGGCAATTACCCTCGGTGTTTATCGGTACCGGCTGGGAAGCCTGGGATGAGTAAGTAGGGCTAACCATGGCTTGTTCATACGTGCTTACGTGATACACAATCTTACTGAATAAAGAGAAGATACTAACTATGGTTGACAGCGCCCGGTTATCATTGGAGACCAAGAGGCCGATGTGCATCAAGGAGATTCACGAAGGAGGCTATGACGTAGTGGAGTTTCCACAGGATGACGGGTATACTTTTTCCAGTACGGTGATTTATTGGAAAGGGCGGACTCTCAGGAGTTTGACAACGGAAGAGAAGTCAGAGGCCAAGCCAGAAGGAAACCCGGAGGTTACAACTACCACAAAGAATGAAAAACAATGCAAAAAAGATATAGCCCAAGATGAAGAAGAAGACAATGAAAAGCCCAAAAACAAAAAACAAAATCCAGAGCCAGAGCCAGAACCAAAATAACAAGAGCAAACACCGGAACTAATCCCAAAGGATACCAATACCCCGATGATCAAAAGTATATAATATAATCCCTCCTTCTATTATCTTATACATTATGATTCCTAAAAAAATCATTTCTCAAAGCCAAGCCACGCCTTGTGCCATCACACTGAACCAAACTCCTAAACTCCGAAATCACTGCACCGAGTTGATCTCGTATCCAACTAGAACCTCGGTGCTCGTTCCTTCCCACCCGCGAGTCCCCGCCGTCGAAATCATGAAACGGCCGGTGATGTCAACCAGGAGATGCGAAATGACTCCGGCTCTTGGAGGCCCAGGAACAATAAGGAAGGGGACCGAATGCTTGGCCGTGTTGGTATCTTTGAGGTCGTAAAGACGGAGGATATCGTGAGATGCACTGTGATGTATAATGTCAGTATAACGCCGAAAACATAAAGAATCCTTGCAGAAAAAACTCACCATATCAAATGTTTCCCGTTCGGCATCGCACGCACCGCACTAATCGCCCCACTTCCATTCGGAAACTTCAAACTCCGCTCCGGTGCCCATCCACCCCGCGCCTTGGCAATCGAGTACTCCTCCACCGTCGCATTTCTCCGTCCCACGTAAATCCAGTTGCCATCCGGATTCCACGTCGCCGCCATTGCCCACGGCGGCGTTCCCCGCGGTGAACTAAGCTTGGCTACTGGATTCGGTGCTCGCCGGTCCCAGATGCAGATGGTACCATCAATGGCTGCAGACATAAAGGTCGTGTCGGAGACATGGCCCAGCGGCCGTGACTCAGGAGGTGGTGATCCGGCTGAGATGGATGGCGGTTTCTCGGGCGGCGGGGCATTAAGGCCAAGAGCAAGCGTCATGGCAGCAGTATCATTAGCAGGTGGTATCTCTGTCTCCATTTTGAGGTTCATGGTCATGGCATCTTCCTTTTTGGGCTTTTCGGCCTTCGTCTGTACTGACTCAGAAGCGGCCTTCTCTTGGGTGGATTCGAAAGCCACATTGTCAGCATCGGCCATATTAACATCTTGCGTTGCCTGTGTGTCTGACTCCGTATCGACTCCAACAGCCGGTAGACTCTCCAAGCTCTGCCCGAACAATCCGTCGTCTCCTCCACTGTGATCAAAGTCTCCAAAGGCATCTCCGGTACCAAACCCAGCCCCGCCCACATCATCACCGAACAGGGACCCGGCGTCACTGCCACCGAAAAGAGACTCATGCCCAGGGCTCCCGATGGTCTCTGCTGCGGTCGTTGATGGCGCTGGCGCAAACGGATTGGTCTTCTTCGGAGCGAAGAACGGGTTATTCCTAGAACCATCATTTGCCGAGAACGTGTCACTAGCCGGGGCCTCTTCCATAGCATTACTCGGAATGGCGATACCCCCCGATGGTCTTCGCTCAATAGCTGAAATCTGCCCTCCGGACCCCTCGAAGCTCCGGGCGATCTTCCCGGTATTAAGGTCCCATTCGTGGATTTTCTTGTCCCAGCTTCCGCTAAGCACCGTTGTCTCATCTGGCGCTAAATTTAACACGGAGACCGCATTCGTGTGCCCTTGCAACATGGCAATGCGTTTGCCCTCATCATGGCGTACCGTCTGCAGATTTATGCACCCAGAGTCGGTCCCGGCAAGAAGCCAGAGGGCCTGACTGTGCACGGCCAGCGAGTACACGGGGCTGAGTACGTGCTGTTCTTGTCCAGTGGCACCCGGTGGTTCCTCGTTTTCCCAGTAGCCCATCAGAACGCCGGCCTTAAACACAGAATCAACAAATGGATGCCTTTGCGCCACCGTCAACGGCAATTTGCCATTCCACGAGGAGACTCCATCGTACTTGCGAATGTACCCATCGGCACCACCCGTCATGATATACCGCATGTCTGGCGTCACCGCCAAAGCGTTGATCGATGTACTCATCGGCGCTGCCATAGTTGGGACGATGTCGTATACTTTGGCCGTAATGGTCTCTGGCCGCAGACTCGGCCTCAATTTTACTGACCAAGTTCCCGGATTGTCCACTGTTGCTGCTGCCCCGCCCGCCGGCTCGGCATCCGTTGACGCAGCACCCGGTTCTCTAGCTGCAGCATCATCCCCAGTGCCATCCTCCTCATTCTCTTCAACATCTCCATCAGCCTCTTCATCGTCTCCATCTTCATCGTTCCCGTCGGCGTCATTATCGTCATTATCATCAGGCGCATCGTAATTATCGTTATCGTTGTCGCCATCGCCATCCCCGTCGTTGTCGTTGTCAGCATCGGCATCAGCGTCCGGGTCGAGAAGGGAGACATCTTCCATTACTTCGTCGTTGTCGGCGTCTTGATCGGAAGAGGCGGCAGAGTCACGGTCATCATCGTCGTCATCGAGCATGATGGTGCGGAGGTTAATTGATGTACTTTGAGTGAGAAATAACAAAAATGTTATCGATGATGTTGAAATTGTACTTTGTCGCGCACTTGGTAATCACTAGCGATGGGCAGTCGCGATTTGAGTTATCGATAACCAATTAGGGTTTTAGGCTTATGGGTTAGTGACTAAGCGAAATGCTAGGATGATCCCTACCGGGAGTTAATGTAGTACAGCATAGATTTCATTTTAACTTATACTTGAACCATCACTGTTCACAGTTGGAAGTAATCGATGAGAAAATCAACAAGCAAAGATTATATATAACATTGTATATAACATTGTATATAATATTACAGAAAGTACATATGCATCAAACTAAATTAAACAGATCCCAAAAAACACCAGTAATTTCCATTACCAACCAACAGACAATGTTTATAACAAGCGTAACACAACCGATACCCGTCGTCAAATCATGAAATGAAGCAAAGAGTCTCAGCCGAGATTAACAAGCCAAAAAAAAAAGAAAGAAAAAAAAGGTATCACTTCCAACTAGTAATGTAAACCCGAAACCAACGAAAAGAAAAAAGATGAAAGAAAGGCATCTCCCAAATACACCTCCCTTCTTCACCACCGATATCCCCCCTCCAACACCTTCACCTCGGCAAACCCCTCCTTATCATCCTTAGCCTCAAACATCCCCATTGCCTCACCAATCACAAGACTCCATCCCTCGCCATCCCGTATCCGACTCGCCGCATCCACCGCCCGGTACAGGTCATCAATAACATCCACCCAGCTCCCAACCATGTGCCCTAGATACATCACCCGGCAGCGAATCCAGTAGGCCCGCGATGCCGCCCGGTCAATGACTGACAAATCATTGGTGGCTTCGGGCGTCAAGGGTGTGGGATTCCAAGGCGCCGTCCGTTGCCTCTCGATGCGGGAGATGACGGTGGTGATAATGGACATTGCCGCGGCAAAGTTGTTGATAGTAGTGAGACTTTCGGCTAGAGCGAGCCCGATCGAGACAATCACGGAGCTGCTGGCGAGATCGGAGAATTCACTGTATGAGACCATGGGCATGTAGGCATCAACTTCGGTGTCTGGTGCCCGGCTGACGCGCTCCACCATGTCTTTGAAGAGGTCGGCGCTGTAGATCATGATGCCGGCGGGGTCCACGGCCCATTGTGCATTGACATCGGCGAAGAGACGGACGGCCATCGGGGATCCCCGGTCGAAGCGGTTGTAGATGGCCTGGCCAATCTTTTCAATGATCATTTGATCAAAAAAACCCTCGATAGTCGTCGGGTTTGAGGACATGACAAATTCTTGGAGGCAGATGACAAGACGGGCTAACGGGTGGGCGGGGCTGAGCGTCACCAGGGCGGCATCTTCCAGAGTAAAGAGGAGCAGGCGGGCGATGGGCAGAGAGCGGGAGACACAGTGGCGGACGAGGCCGATAATTCCGGCAAAAACTGAAGGCTCGTAGGGAGTAAAGAGAGGTCTGACTGCAGCTTCAAAGTCTTGTCTGCGAGCCCGGTTGCAGGAAAGGGCGCTGCGGACCATACTTGAGATATCAGACATGACGACTAGCCGTCTCTGGAGATCGCGGATCCCAGTTAGCCCGGGAGTATCATGGGGAATCTCTACCAGCAGAGACTCGGCGGCGGTAACCACGGAGATGGGACAGGATTGGCAGAAGTCCTTGATATGTCGGGAGGGCTGCTCGGAAGGGATGTCAATGGCGGTGGTGGCGGTGGGAGAAAGAGAGTTGTCCATGGGAAACATAGACGGGTGCTGAGGATTATGTGACTGTACCACCGATGGGGCCGAGTGATGATGAGATTCCACTACGGGATGCTGACTGTGGTGCTGGTGGTGCGGGCTGTGGTCTACCGGGTGGTGAGGATGACTAGGCACGTCAGAGTATCCACCTTCATAGTACGGAGCAGCCCCTCTAACCGGCGGAGGCGTCGGGGTCATCTGCCCCGGATACGGAAGACCACCCATGCTGCTGACTCCACTGACAAACTCATACTGTTGCCCGTAGAACCCGTACCGCTGTGGTGCGGCTGGCTGTCCCACAATGGGTACGGGCTGGCAGTAGGGGTAACTGATGGATATGTCAATGGGACTCCGGGAGGCGGGAAGGACTGATGGTACGGCGGAGGAGGAGGAAGGGGTTATTGTGGAGAGGGCTGGAGAGGTTGACGGGGGAGATGGCTGTTGCTTGCGGCGGCTGGAGCGCACGGGGCGGGGCCGCCGGGGGATATGCTTTTGGTATTTGCGGATGCCCCATTTGTCGAAGCGAGTTTTGAACATGCGGGGACTGTGAGGAGTGGCTCTTGTTAAAATTGAAACATTTTCTCTTCTACGGTTTTCAGTGAATCTGGGGAGAGATAGATGATGATAAGATGCCCAAAGTAAGGCTCATCGTCATTACAGAATAGGCAAGATCGAAAATTCTTATTTTCCCAAAGTCAAGTCTCGAGGAAATAACCAACAACCTAGGAAGGAAGGAAGGCAATATATTGTATAGTAATCAGATGATTTACTTACGTGACTTTCCACTGATACTTTTCCTGAATCATCTTCAAGACAACGTTGAGGGTGCATTCGCGATCACGGTAGAAGTGGATGATTTCGTCTTTGCGAGCTTCCCAGTCGCGGTCTGTGGGGAGGATGGTGAAATCGCGTTCGGAACCCGAGGTGTTGCTGGAGACGGAGTAGCGAGTTGCGGCCATGGTGACCGGTGGTAGCGGAGGAGGAAGTGATGTCTTTGGGTATAAAATGGGTTTTGTCGTTGAGGCCGGATATGATGGCGTAGTCAATGATGTGGTAGTAGTAATGGTATATAAAGAGAGAGAGAAACGAGTGTGGGTAATGTTTGTAAAGTAGACTAATGGTTGTGTAGTTGATATATTTTATGTATCAAGATAGAATATGTACTTTCGACGGAGGACTGATATGTACAAGTCCAAGGACGCAAAGATAATGTCGATTATGATGGTGACGGGATACAAGATATATAACGAGGTCAATAACAGAGTGATGTCTAGATGTTCAGCTAAAAGACAAGAATCGAGGCAGAACTTGGTTGTATATAATCACACAAGATTGATAATGGCTTTTTCCAACAATGTATTAAGCTGAACATCAACGGGCAACTGCCAAATTCTATATAACAGACTTATATAGTCACCATCTCTTTTTCTTTTTCTTTTCCCCCTCCGTCACCGGGAGTCAACCAATATAAATATCTGTAAGACTCATGTCTGTGATAAAATGCTAGATATTATCACATCTACATAGAACAGTGTTGGTGGGAGCAAGATTGCAAGTCTGGAGTTATTTGTGTTGGTGGACATAAGCATTGTGCTCGCTCGTCTCGTCACCAGCGGCACGTGGAGTGATGGGTTTGGTGGTGGACGGGGG
>JABFIG010000161.1:0-53794 GCA_017139545.1 Ambrosiella cleistominuta | reverse complement strand
TTATCCCGTAGGGTTTAGCTACATTAGTCACAACCTGTAAAGGTGATGGCCGTTGTATTAATTCTCTTTTAATGTCATATTTTTCAATTTGTGTTACATGTTTTACCTATCACCCTAATTAGATAGTTTTGGATGTACCGGTCTGGCTATAAAATATTTTATGAGAATAAAAAATAGGTCCTTTGCTAATTGTTATTAATCTGTAATTTAAGTTATGGGATTATACTTGTTAGTAGTAATAATGTATAATATATTTAAAAATGTGATAAAACTTTTACAAGGCTGCTCTAGTTATAAAATATTAAACTTTTTTTAAGCTTTAAAAATGATGTAAAGGCTATATCTGGTTCTATAATGAAGTTCGAATCTTCAATAGCCTGGTTACATTAGATGTAACATAAACATACTATACATTGTATAGGTTTAGGGAAAGACATTTGTAAATAATAATAATATTAACGCAAATTGAAGTCTTTTTTATAAATAAAAAAAAAAAAAAAATTATAACATGTTAAAAAATAAATTTTTGTTAGTCTTATTAGCTTTATTAACCTTATTAACCTTAAAAAATATAATATATAAATTAATAACCATTAACTTGTTTAAACAAAGGGTGACGCTTTTAAATAAACGTATTATATATGAAAAAAATTTTGTGGTGCTAGCTAGCACGAATGCAGGCCAAATTAGATATTATTCTAAAAAAGCTGGCTGGGAAAATCTTAAAGATTCGGAAGAATTAAAAAAATATAGAACAAGAGGTTGATAGTGAAATGTTTGACAGCTTTCGATGTTTGTACCCTCCTCCCGTCGTTTGTCTGCACCCTCGTTAACCTCGACGCCTACACGCTCCTCCTCGGCATCTGGATCAGCTTGCAGCTTCTTTGGGTCTTGATGCTCCTCTCCGTTCAAACGCTCCAGATTGCCCGGCAACTCACGACGTACGAATCCATGTTTGGCATCCGGTCTTCGACGCCATCGGTAGACTTTACATCGACGGGGGTGCCGTTAAATGCGGATGCGGATGCGGATGCCGTCGATAGCCTGGGTGGCAGCGGCGGCTCCCACCAGGCGAAAAAGGGGAGTCGGGGATCTTGTATGTCACAGACGGCGATGTTGTTGGGGATTACGCCGTTTTTGGAGACGATTACGGGGAATACGCACTCGACTTCGCCGCAGAAGAAGGCGAACCCGTATGCACATGGGGTCGTGTCGAATTGTAAGGATTTTTGGTACGATCCGGCGCCGGTGTTCAAGGAGAGGGATTCGGGGGTGGCGATGGTCGGAGGGCAGAGAGTGAGTTATTTGGATATGTATGAGGTGCCGGAGGTGACAAAAAGGGTGCGGGGGTATGAGAGAGTGGAGGCCATGGCATGAGGACAGAGAAGTAGAGACAGAGTGTTGAGTGTGATGAGATGGCGGTGTGTAAATATGGGTGTATCGTTAGGGTTAGGGTCTGTGATTTGTTGTTGTGCAAATATCCATGTATATAATGTATTTTTCTGTTGGTTTACATGTGTAAATATTGGATACTGTATTTGTTGGCACGGGGTATATTTACTCTGGGCTTTCGGGAAAAAGTGAGGGAATGGTGTGACATGATTGTTTTTGTGGATGTGTGTCTGGGAGGTCCGTATCGAAACCTACACGGATGGACAGTCTTTTGTATTTTGGGATTTGTGATTTGTGTCCTTTTCTGTTATTGTTATTGTTTCGCTTGCGTCGATTTATTGGATGAGAAGATACAGCAGAGTTGCATTTATTTAGTGATTTGTATTTGGTTGGGCTTTTTATTTGTTTGTTTGACTATTTGTCTTTATTGATTTGTGTTTATATATCTTGGATTGCTATATATATATATAAATATTCGAAACGAGTGATTGAGCAATTATTTACATTTATTATTATTATTTTTTATCTCTGTGTATCTGCGAAAATGTAGAAAATGGGCGTCAGGAGGGAGGGTCACATGGCGATTGAGGTTGCATTTTTGTCCATCTGGTGATCGATCGATCGAGAGGATGAGTGAGCGACAGTGAGTGAGTGTCTTTTTGTGAGAGTGATGATACGGGATTCATTTAAAGGAGGAGATGAAGATGGGTATAAAGTATAAAGAGAGAGGAGGCCCGGCACTTGGTGTTTTGGATGGGCAGTTTTTGTGATTTTGGGTGGCTGCCTGTGGTTTATCTATTTACATCTTGAGAGGGAAAGAGTCAGATTGTCAGATTTTGTCTATACATATACTATTGTATAGGTGCTGGCTGACTGAGCCTTGGGTCTGACCAACTTTGCATTGCTTCTACCTTGACACAATTATATTTTTTCTTTCTCTCATTTACTCTGAGACATATTTAGTCATCACTTTGTTTGAGGCCATCATTAAATTAATCATTCTCATTATTCCAAGCACTTCCCTTTAATATCTGTCTTTTTTTTTTTTTTACCTTGCCTTGCCTAAATACCTTGCCTAGTTTCCTTCTGACTATTTCAACCACTAAAGAGACGCCCCTGTCTTCTGTTTTCTGTGCACACCCTTTCCCACTTAAAATCCCAGTCACCTCTATAAAAAAAGAAAAAGAAAAAAAAATGTCCCGTCTTTATATTTCCCACCTTCCTCCTCTACCGCTCAGTCCGCTCGTGACGCCTGAAACATCGCCAACTCGATTTTCGTTTTCTTCTTCTCCTTCTGCAAACTCACAACATAATAATAACAACACTTTGAATACCAACAACAACAAACAACGCCAACCCCAATTTTCATTCCCCGTTATTAGACCGCCGACGCCTCCAGAGGTCCCCAAGATTTCCTTTCGACCAGGACAACGACATTCGGTGCCCGTGGTTGAACTTGCAAAGACCAACGTCAACGGACACACATTTATCCCTCCGCAGCATACACAGACGCTACTGCAGAGTCATCTCCAGGGCCCCGTGGGTTTGAAGAGTCAAGATAATTACAATATTGTGAGGCGCCGACTGGAGATACCCGGGAGTATCCAGACGCAGTTGGCCACTTCGCGCCGGGTCAACGAGAATAATAACAAACGGCCACGACGACCGTCGTATCATCATCGAAACTACGACTACTACTATCTACAAAACAACAACGACAACGACAACGACCGGAAACACTCTATCGACATGCTCCCACCCCACCAAACACTCGTCCTCAGCCACCACGGCCACCATGCCGCCGCCCCCTTGCCTCACCACCTCCCCCAACACTACTCCAGCCACCATCCCCACCAACACATATCCCCCGCCGCCAAGCCAAAGACGCTCTCTCCACAAGAAAAACACGCCGGCCTCCTCCAGGAGCGGCAGAGGCTTTTGAGGAAGAATGCATCGCCGAATAGTACGCCGGGGTCCTCGCGGGCTCCGTCGGGGACGCGGACGCCTAGGACTATCAGTCCGGATGTCCATGAGGGACACGGGAGGAAGGAAGAGGTGGATAGAAAGTTATTCGAGGGTGGTGATGAGGAAGGGGAAGAGGAGATGGACAAGGCGGCGAGGGTGTTGAGGGGGATCTTAAGGCAGAATAGGGAGATTCGCAAGAGGGTGGAGGAGCTGAAGGGGAATAAGGGGAAAGGAAACAATAGTGGGTGTGGAACTCCGGAGGGGAGTCCGATGTATGCGGTGTCCGGAGAGGAAGCAGAGCGAGAGAGGGAAAGAGACGCATGGAATAGCGGGCGGGATGTCAATAGGGTGCCCAGGGCGGTGGGGGATTGGGATGAGGTGACGATGAGGTTGAAGACGCGGATGGAGGGGAGTCGGAGGGGATAAAAAAGGAAGGGGAAAAAAAAAGGGATTGGACTTTTTTGAGTTATCATTTTGATGATGATGATGATGATGATGTGATGGGTTTGCAATGGATAGATAAAAGGGATTTTTTACCTTTTTTTTTTGTTTCTTTTGCATCACATATAGATAGACTTGTTTTTTTTTTTTTTTAATTTTGCCATTTGCTTCTCAGCAATAATAGCCATTCATCACATATATGCCCCTCCCACTCCAAAATTGAGGCCTATGACATAACTATCTATAATTTGAGGCCATCACCAATAAATGACGTGACTCCCTGCTTTTTTTTTTGTGTCGTCCAAATTTTCACTTCTTTCCATTTTTCTATGTATGTAATTGTCCAAACATACTTCCTGTGCTTCCTTCCTTCTTTCCTCTGTTCTTCCCTGTTCTCTTGTCCTTCCTCTTTGATCAGAAAGGGTCCCCACAATTGTCCATTAGTTTGCCATTAGTTTGGTGGTCTGGTCCATCCGGACTGATCATGGGTGGCAGGGTGTCATGGCAAGCCAGTAAACCCAAGAAAAATAAAAATAAAAAAGGAATACACTGATAGACATCTTCAAAAAGACAGAAATACAAATCATCACATGTCTATCCATCTCTCCATCAACAAATCACTACCACTCAAAAAAACCCTTCACCTCCACTTCACTTCTTCACAAGGCATAACGCAGGAACTCTGCATTGCATCACATTTCACAGCCGCCATGCAGCGCGCTCCTGCCTTAAAAAAAAGGAATTCCTATCCACCCACATTCTGTGTGTGTAGTTACTTCCCTTCCTTCCTTCCCTTTTTCTTACCAGCCATCCATCCACAGACCCTCATTTTCCCACCCGCCCGGGCCCCGACAGAACCACAGAACCAAAGAAAAATCCATGCATGATGCATCTAGTCAAATCAGTCAAATCCATTCGTTCGCTTTTGCCAGTCGCCCAAGAAACCTTGAAGCCATTTTACACAAGGGGAGAAAGCAAAGCACAACATCCATAATTAACAACACGGAAAAAAAGAACGAAAAAAAAAAAAATACGGAGGGTTATGCCCTGAATGTTACACTGCACCGTAACTCCAGACTCCGTTTATATGCATGCCATAACAGCCAGCCAGCCAGTCAAGTCAGCACCATGAGCATGTCATTATCATCATACTCCACCTACAACCCTTACACCAGCCCTTCTCTCCTAAACCTTCCGCCCCCGCGCCCTCTTCTCATCCGCTGTTCCCAAAAACCTATACACCGTCCGATGATCCCTCACCCTCTCCCCCTCTGGCCCCTCCGTCCGCGGCCACACAAATCCAAACAACTTGCTATGCCTTTCGCACCGCGGGCACGCACTCCGTGTGTAGTACGCGTCTTTTTGCACAAAGGACTCGGAGCATATCGTGCACGTGACCCAGGCGGTTTCGGGTTCGCAGAGAAGGAGAGGCGTCAGCGTGTAGTCACCAGGGGTCCGTTTGGACTTTACCGGGGATAATGACGATGATGCATCGGCTGGGGCTGTCACCGTCACTACTACTGTCTCTGTTATCGTTGCCGTGGCCGTGGCCGTTGTCGTTTCCGTCCCCGATTTTATTTCTGTCATTGCAATAACTGGAGCAGTCGTCAACGATGATGATAACGACGACGACGCAACAAGTACCTCCGGTGCCCCCGCTAATATCGGCTGTGGATCCTCAACTCCTGAATCCGGCGTCAACGGAGCCCCCTCACCCCCCGTTAAAGACAGATTGCCCCCCGCCTTCTCCATATCCCTCACCTCCTCCGACCGCGCCTTCTTCACACTACTTGGGGTCCCTGGTGGACTCTCCAGCATTTTCCTTTTCCCAGTCACGGGCACTGATAACCTCTGTCTTGCCTCATCCGGACTCCCGGTTCCTCGCGTTAGCCCGCCAACGACAACCCCCTTTCTCTTCACCGTTCGGCCCACCCGCGGTCTCACATCTTCCACGTTGACCCCGCCAACCTCTTTCTTCCCCCTTCGCGTCCTCAATGCATACCCTTCCCCGTCTGCTTCCTCGATACTCCGCTTCACCGACTCCCCGGGGATTCCCCACCCGTTGATGCCCGTCTCCTCGCACGTCCGACACAGACACTCGCAGTTGTCCTCGCCAAAGTAGCTCGCTGCATACGTCACCGTGATTTCTTCTCCAACCTCAATGTCCCGGACGGCCACAATCTCAATGCCCATGTTACCCGTCGTCTTCAACCGGCCATTCGCCCGACAATCGTGGTTGGCGAAGCGCGCAGGCCCCATAAACAGCGACGCGTTCTTGTTGCGGGCAGAGACAACAATTGAAAAGTCCTTCTTTCGCGCCGTCATCATCCGTTCCTCCTCGGGCGTCAAGACAACCTGGATGCCCTCCAGATACCGAATTGGCTCGCCCCTTTTGATAAATGACCTCGCCGTGACTGCCGCTTCTTGCGTCGTGATTGTGTACCGGTTCGTCGACGACACTTCCCACTTGCAGTCGGCCTTCCAGATCCGCATGTACCTCCGCAAGTGGTCTCGGAAATGCGCCTTTTCCCCGTCCGACTTTAGGCCGGCCAGAAACCTTTTGAGACCCGGCGTGGCCAGCATCTTAGCTTCAGCTGTGTCGAGGTCATTGGCGATGATGATGTCCTCGGTAATAATCTTAGCAACGTCGTCTTCGCGGAGGCCGCGGGACGGGTGATAGGAGGGGCGGTTTTTGGGGATGGTGGTCCAGTAGAAGGCGTGGTCGATGAGGGCGTCGGTGAGGATGTCGTCATAAGCGGTGATTTGCGAGAGGGTGAGGGGAGGTTTCTTGGTTGAGATGGTGGTGGTGGTAGAGGGTGATTGTTTTCGGGGCATTGTGTGTCGGAGATTTTCAATGGCGTTGTCGATTGTTGGTATGATTGTGGATTCAAGGCTGGTCAAGTGGATGAGCGTGAGGCCGGTTCGTCCGGTCTCGTCTCGCAGTTCGGCGCGTTTGTATCGCGATGTGATATGCAGGAACCACGGTGTAAGTCTAAAAGTATCTCTAAGCGCTGGATTTGTACGAAACAAAGAATTCGGAAATTCCAACAACAAATCTCGAATAAGTAAACAAGCAAAATTAATTTTTTAGAAAAATAAAATAAAAAAGAAAGAAAAGAAAAAACAATTGCTTAGTTGTTGTTGTTGCAACTAAAAAGCTCAAGTCTAAAATAACGAAAAAAATCAATGATATCAAATTAAAATTTCAATTTGAGGAAAAACATCCCCAAAGCGCATCCCTTTGCTCCTTCCTTCACGTCACTCACTTTCCCCTTCTTGACCCCGGTCTCCCCGATATCATCATGCAGCCAGCTCTCTTGAAAAGAAAAACCCTCTAACCCTTTTCTGAGCGCCAAGCAGAGAGGCGGTGGACGGTAAACGGTGGACGACTGGTCTATTAATATCCGTGCGTATGCTGTTTGCATATAGGATGTGGTGATGGTTGAGAAATTGATGTGACACTGGTTCCTGATCGACAAACCCTTAACAAAAGAGCATACATGTAGAATTAGGGTTATGAATGAACGAAAATGGGTGTCCGAAATTCAAGGCACCTGCCAGCAGCTGTCGGAAAATATCACAAACGCTGGTCGTACAGAAAGGAACCTCGTTGACGACATTGTCATTGGCATTCCCGCACAAGCTGGAGTTCGAGCCTGACGGTTACTGAGTTGAGGAGAACAGGCAAGCACAAAAAGGAAACACAAGGGGCAAAAAATGATTCAATTAAAGGTGGGCTTTCGCTGTTTGAAGCAAGAAGGGAGGAGAATGAATGACACACTGACTGGTTGTAGACTATGCTCAACTGCATCGACAATTCCGGCGCTGCCATTGTCGAATGTGCCATGGTCGTCGGCCAAAAACGTCACGCCCGCATCGGTACGTCTCTTTGCCATTCTTTCCAACTCGAACAAACCCAAGAATGACCCCCCCCCTCCCTTCCTCCCGCTAACATTCTCTTCTGCTCTTCCCCCTCCCACTAGGCGACCGTCTCGTCGTCGTCGTGCAAAAACAACGCGGCTCCGCCGACTCCACAACCATGGCCAACAAAGTGAAACGCGGTGACATGCGTCACGCCGTCGTCGTACGCACGAAGCAGATGACACAGCGGCCGGACGGGTCCGTGGTACGGTTTGACGATAATGCGTGTGTGTTGATTAGTAAGGCGGGTGACCCGGTGGGATCGCGGATTAATGGGGTGGTCGGGCAGGAGTTGAGGAGGAAGAAATGGAGTAAGATTTTGAGTATGGCGCCGTTGCAAGCGTAGAGAGGATGGGGACGGGAGATGACAGAAATGGGCCGGAGAGATAAGAAGGAAGGAGGAATTGTATGATTTTGTGGGATATATATGTACAATTAAGCAAAGGAAGCAGGCAAATATTCAAGCGACTTTCCTCGGTATTAATTTGATTTTCTATTTCGATCAGCCAACTCCAAACGCTGTATCCCGTAATGTGAAAGCAGAACTACGCCCCAAACGAGACCGTAAGCTTCCAGACTCGGCCTCTTGATGATATCACCAAGTATCCTCCTTTTCCTCGTACCCCTTCTACTGGAAAATGTGACCGCAGCTACAACACACGTAAAACAGTTTCTATCACATAAAATGTTAGCATAACCCATATTCTATATCTCCAGCTCCCTCCGGCCCCTCTTCCTCCCGTTACTCACCATTCCCGTCTCCGCACTTCTCTGTTGACTCTGAAAGAATACCGCCTCCCCATGACCACACTCTGGGCACCCCTTCCTTGCTCTCGGTAATGTTGGGTCACTCCCGACATCCTGCGTGACGCCCGCCGTCTCGCCCACCGCATTGTTCAGCACGTTGCGAAAGACACACGGCGACTCGGCCGACTCCATGTGTTCGCAGGTGCGGCATTGGAACATGAGTTGGCGACGAGTGGGGTCTTCTTTGGGGTAGAGGGTATTGGAGCATTCGGAGCAGAAGCGGTAGGCGATGTCAGAGGGGGGGTGTTGAGATTCGGAGGGGGCGGGGGAGGACATTGTGGATGGGTTTGTCGGCGGATTGCAGGTATATTGGTATTTTGATGAAGATTTTAGATGTCGGTTCTGGTATTAAAAAGTGCCGGCAGTGTCTCAAAAAAAAATGCAACAGCAAAGAAATTAACAAAAATAATGCTGATAGCAAAGTCACAATCATATAGCACCGTCGCGCGTCTAGAAATTCATAAAATGATATCCAGCCTTGCGAACCCTGATCAACCCTTATGACTCTCGCCACTTCATCCCTGTCCAGCACATATATCGTGACCTGGATATGTAAGCTTCCAATCCCAAATCAGTCGCAGCAATCTGGATCGTTCTTGTTCATTATCAAGACACCATCAAACAATCCATCATCATGTCGTCTGTTGTAAGTATTACACTGCCACGCTCTACCTAGTATTAACCACTCCTACACGATAACATACAAGCAACCCCACCACTAACACAAACATCCGCCGCCCAGGACCCCACCACCGGCCTGCCCCCCAACTGGGAGGTCCGCCACTCCAAGTCCAAGAATCTTCCATATTACTTCAATCCCGAGACCCGTGAATCCCGTTGGGACCCCCCACCCGGCGCCGACCTCGCTCTCATCAACGCCCATATGACCTCGCGCACGGCGGCCCCCGACAAAGTGTGGGCCGCCCACCTCCTCGTCAAACACGCACAATCGCGGCGGCCAGCATCGTGGCGGAGTGAGAATATCACAAGGTCAAAGGAGGAAGCGAGAGAGATTCTGAAGGGGTATGAGCAGCGGATTCGGGCGAAGGAGGTCACGTTGAGGGAGTTGGCGGAGACGGAGAGTGATTGTAGTTCGGCGAGGAAAGGGGGGGATTTAGGGTATTTTGGGCGGGGGGATATGCAGAAGGCGTTTGAGGATGCGGCGTTTGCGTTGGAGCCGGGGCAAATGAGTGGAATTATTGAGACGGATAGTGGGTTGCATCTGATTGAGAGGTATGTATAGGTGGGGAGAGCACATGATGATGGTAATAATGTTACTAACACCTCTTGTTCTAGAATTGCATAAGATGTCGACGTCGTGATGATGGCAGTGATATAGGGGACTGTCGCCTGAATATTTGAGACTTAGTACAAATTAGTATCTACATACAATCACAATGCATGCTTCCAGCCACATCGCAGCCACAATGCCTCTTTCACACACTTCACTTCCTACCGTAAACGGTCACTTTACACATCTTAGGGTCTGCATACAACAAGGGTTTCCTCACACTCCTTTTTCTAAGGAACTTTGCCCTCTTCAATTACCATCGCCAAAATGGACGCCGCAACGCTTTCATCGGTGCTGGCACCGTATAATCTCAATCTATCACTAAGTCAGCTAAAGACTCTACTATCATCAAAATCCTTTGTCCAATGGGCCACGACTCATCTTGATGAATCAACACTCTTACACCCTTCCGAACTCACTGCGTAAGAGGCCCCTCTACTAACCCCCATCAGACCCGCCCGCTAACCCTCCCACCCATCAGCTACGAAACCCTCGTCTCCTCCGGCTTCACCACCAACCTGTCCCCTCCCGACCTCTCCCTCCATCTCCACCTCCGCCCCCACGACCTCCCCACCGCTACCGCCACCCTCCGCCATGCTACCC
The DNA here is from genome assembly GCA_017139545.1 of Ambrosiella cleistominuta. Taxonomy (NCBI): domain Eukaryota; kingdom Fungi; phylum Ascomycota; class Sordariomycetes; order Microascales; family Ceratocystidaceae; genus Ambrosiella; species Ambrosiella cleistominuta. The sequence continues at coordinate 43,374 of JABFIG010000161.1, read as the reverse complement.
ACCTCCTCACCTCGCAAACGCACACTCTCTCCCGCCAAGCTACCGCCCTCCAACACCTATCCAGCAAATCGCAAATCATCACCGCCGCCCATGCCTCCGCGGCCACCCACCATCAACATGCCGTTGCCCGGGATATTGCCCTGACGCAAGAGCGCATTGCCGAGTTGCAGGGGTATATAAGGGTGCGCAGGGAGGAGTCCGGGGTCACGGGGTTGATTGGGCCGACGGTGGGGACTTTATTGGCGGGGGATGACCGGTTGTTGCAGTCGTTGACCAAGTTGCTACCTGCGTTGCAGTCGTTGCTGGCTACGGCGACCACGTTGACCGGTGAGCAGGATTCCATTACCCCGTTGGCCCATCGGGCGATCCACTTGACGGTTCTCCACCTGAGGACCCACTTGGACTACACCTACCTGCACCACTTAACGTCGCCGTTGCTGTCCGAAGACCCCAATCTCCTCCTTGAATCCACCGACGCCCTCAAAGCCGAGATTGAAACCCTGTATTCTGAAGTGCACCCTGTAGCTCAAATGTCCATCCAATCCCTCTTCCTCGACCCGGTCTCGGAGATTTCCGCTGCCCAATCGGCCACTGCTACCCGGCGGGCCGCCGCCGGTCTCAGATACATATCTGATATCCTCAGCCACCTGCTCCGTCGCGTGTCCACCCTTGAATCCCGCATTGACAACATCCTCCAACACACCGCCGCCACCGCCCTCCTCCACGCCACCGCCTCCTCCTCCGCTCTCCTCGACCCACCATCCCCATCATCACCATCGTCATCTCACTCTCCCTCTCCCTCTCCACCCCCCCCTCAACCTCCCTCGCTTCCCCCCACCTTCCTCCAAACCCTCTCCACCCTTTCCTTACCCATCCCTACCACCCCATCCGACCTCCACACCCCCCTAGTCACCCGCCTCGCCAAACTAAACACCCTCCACTCCGCCCTGCAAACCACCTCTGAGACCCTGCCCGCCCAAGTATTGACAGACTCGTTCCTACACGTCCGGGACCTCCAGGTGGCCTTGACTTGCGATCACCCTTTTAACCCGGTGACGCTGCGGGATCCGGATACGGAGGAGACGCTGGAGTGGTTGAAGACTGAGGTTGAGATGATGGCGCGGAAGGTGGCGGAGATCCCGGCAGCGGAAACACATATGTCGGAGAAGAAGAAGGAATTTGTCGAGACTTGGGCTTGACTTGCACAATTTTATAGTTTTGTAGCAAATACTTATATTTAATCAAAACATATTAATTATTTTTTTCCTTCTTGCTAAAACAATATCTATACTGTACAGTTCATTGCCTTTCCCCAATGTTTGTGTCTACAACTCATCCTTGCCCGTCACATTCTCCATCGCCTTTTTGACTGTCGTCTCCGTCTCCTTAGCCTTTTCACTGTAAACACTTGTCACCTCTGACTCCGGCACCGTTTGAATTGACGCCGTCGCCTCCACTTTAGCCGCAGCCTCAGCTTCAGCGGTGGGAGCCTCGGGGTCCACTTGAGTTTTGAACTCGGGCTCAACCTCGGGGATGTCCGCGTCAACTTGGGTTTTCACTTCTTTCTTGGCCAGAGCCTTCTCCTCGGCAATCTGGCGCAGTCTCTCTTCCCTCTCCTTGCGCTCCTTCTCGACGACAGCCTTAACCGCCTCATCGAGCTTCTTCTGCGCAATATCCTCGGCCCGTTTCTTAACGCTGGCCTCATCCCAGTCGTCCTCAGTATCGGCAACCAGATACTTGGTGCTAGCGACCTTCTTGATCTGATTAATCTCAGCAATGGCGGCCTTGGTAACATCCATAGCCTTGTCCTCGAACGAATTGGCAAAGTCCTGGGTCTCGCGGAGCTCTGAGTGCGTGACAATCATGGCCTTGAGATCGTCGGTCCAGGCGTCAAACCGGTCACGCAGCTCGTGGTACTTGGCCCAATCCTTGTACGTGATACCGTCCATCCACGCCCACTTCATGCCAATCTTTTGCAGGGCAAGATCCCGCATCGTCTCCAGAGTCTTAAAGTGAGCGTCGGCCGCAATGGTGATGGCCGCCTGTAGCTGAGCTTCAAACTCCTCGCGCCAATACCGGATCTTGCTGGCCTGTTCCTTGATTGGGAGACCGGCAGATCTGATAAAGGCCTTGACTTCGGCATCAAAGTCCTCGACAGTAGGATAGTACTGTCTCTGGTTCAAAATCATAATAATGTTCTTCTTAAGGCCGGCAATCTCATTCTTCTTGACCTCTTCAAGCTTGGTCAGCGCATCATGACCAATCTGCATGAGTGGCGATGATAGAATCTCCTCGGTGATATCGTGGATCAGAGAATCAATCTCTGCAGCTCCCTCGTCGGCAGCCTTGGTAAAGCGTTCCTGCCACTCTTTGAGATCAGCGGCAACCTCAAGACGAGCATCATGGCGGACTTCGGACTCATCATCAGAAGGCTCGGGGGCCTCAATAGGCTCGGAAGGCTTGAAGTCACCTAGGTGGCCAGAACCAACGACAGTATGAGTGGCAGCAGGCTTCTTGTGCTTAGTTTCAGTGATGGTAACGGTAGGATCGGCCTTCTTGGAGGAGCTGATGGTAGTCTTGGAAGAGAGTTGCTGAGGAGGCTTCACAAACGAGCTAGACTTGGCCTCACTATTTTTGCTGAGTTAGTATCACAAAAGAAGATAGTTACAGGAAAAAAAAAAAAAGGCTTACCCAGTAGTCGACACACGATGCATAGTCTTCACCTTATGACTTCCCCCGCCACCACTCTGCTTGCCGCCATACCGCCCCAACCGCTCACCAATCCTAGCCAGCTGCGGCTCCACGTACTCGCCATAGACGACCTGCACATGCGGCCAGACATTACCATCAACCCACCCACCAACTCTGCCGGCCACCCACCGGACTCCCGGGCCAACCTTTTCCCGGGTAAAGTCGGCGACAACCTCATATCCCTCGACAGCATACGGGGAAACGACAACGTAAGCAGGGGTCAGAACGTCACTGTAGGTCTTCTTGGCGCCGGCGGTGGCAACGGCAACGTAGGGAGAGACAACTTCAGAGGCTTGTCTGATAACGGGGTGGACCTTTTCATCATATTGAGCACGGGCAATGGTCTCATACTGGGACAACACCGGCTTGACGTGGACGTCGAACTTTTGCGTGGCAAAGTTACCAGCCGCCTCCACCTTGGGCGCCGCAAAGGCAACGATGGGCGTAATAACAACGCGATCGGCAGCATCGTAGTATGGTCTCAGAACCTCAACATAGGGCTCGGCATACTTAACATAGTAGGGTTCAACATGCGGTGCGACGACCTCCTTGACAGAGAAGTACGGATTGCAGACGGCGGGGGACTCGGGCATTAGTTGGTCGGGGGTTGCGGGACACTGGAATAGGACGGTGAAGATGGTGTACCAGGCGAAGAGCCTGATGAGGTGGGTTAGTAAGGAGTTTTGGGGGGAGGGGAATGGGTTGGGGATGTGCCAGGGAGGACAGAGGCTCTTGAGGTAGGAAAAGCGGTGAGGTTGCAGGCGGGCAACCGGGAGTAGAGGGTCCATTCTTGGGGTGGGGGGTAGCGAGAGAAGAGGGTACGGTTTAGGGATTTTTTGGACTGAGTAGAGAGAGAAAGAGTATGGGAGATGTGATGATGTGATTTCTTAGATTCTTATTGAGTTGGTTTGCGATCAGCAATAAACAATTCTCGGTCGCAGCAAGGTGATTTCAATAAGCGTTTTTGACAAACATGAGTCGATGTCAATGGTGATGTTAATGCCAATGTTAATATCGATACAAGATAAAAAGAAACCAAACCATCACAATAAAAATCGTGATCCCCATCTTTCTCCTCTGACCCATTCAATCTCGTGCACCCGCAAAAAGGTAATTACTCTTCCCATCTCAAACAGAACCTTTTTCGCCGCCCATCAATTCGTTATTGATTCAGCCAGCTTCCGTTTTAGTATCGAGGCCCATCCATCATCAACCGTAGCTTCTAGCTCTGGCTCTAGCTTTACGCGGGGGAGCAGGATGGAGAGTAACAAAAGGGAAGCTACCTGCTAGAATGGATTCAAAAACGGCAAATGGCAGGTCTGTTCACGTGATTGTGATGGTGATGGTAATGGTGATGGTGGGGGCGCGCAACCGTCGCGCTTCTCGAGGGACTAATGCACCGTGATGTCATGGCGTTTTTCATAGTGTCCTTTTGTTTTGTTTTGTTTGCTTGTGTCGTGTGATGTAGTGTAGTGAGAAACTTACCTCGCAACAACGCCCCAGAGGTGACAGGCGCAACTCTTGCTGGTTGTCCTCCGCAGCCTCACCAGCCGGTTATTTTGTCGCAAAGGGGCCTCCATTTGTTTATTTATTTTCTATGTAGATGATTAAGTAAGATATGTGATGGGGAATCTTGTCCAGCAAGATGGTGATGGTAATGGTAATGGTGATGGTGATGGTGGTGGATTGTCGAGTATTCTTTTTTCTCGAGTCGTGGTCTTTGTTCTTTTGGCAGGCGGCGGGCGGAGAAGGAGATGGAGATGGGATTGTTGCACGTGCCGGGGGAGGAGGATTGGGTTTCCGGCGATTGAGATTGGATGAAAAAGAGAGAGGGCAAGAGAGGGTGGGGTCAAGTAAATAAATCCAGTATATTTACTTTGAGGATCTTTTTTTGAATAAATAAAAATTATTTCCAGCAAACAACGACCGAGAAAAAAAAAAAACCACAAAAGAGAAAGAGCACGAAAAAAGAGAGAAAAAAAATAAGAATATCCCAAAAAGTAAAAAAAAACCATGTCATTCAATTAAAATGCCTTTTTTCCTGATACATCACTACATTACATCGTTTTTTCTTCTTTTCTCCCACGCTCAGATAAATCAGTCAAACTTCCACAACGAAATCCGGAAGGTGCCACCGTGAAACCCTAACCGTCCCAGCTTCTCCCCGTCCCTGGTTCTCTGGTCGTTCGCCTGCATTCTCGAAACACTCGTCATGGAGTTTATATTATATGTATATATGATGAGTTGCTTATATGTGTGAGTCTGAGAGAACAGACTTTTCATTTAGTAAGCAGATACGAAGAGAAAAGAAGAATTGGCTAAACACTCAAACATGGCTAACTAACAGCAATATCCTCCGCCATCTTCTATTCCGTCATGATCTGCAACGAATAACAATAAAACACACAAAGTCGGCCTACACACATACACGTCACACTTTGTGGCATACAGAAAGAATTCATCTGTAAACCCTTCACAATCCCCGTCACGGCCATGACAATAGCGGCTCCTTTCAAAGATTGCATCACCGTCAGAGTAACAAGCATTTCGTTGTGACAAAAAAAAGAGAATCGATTGCGATGGTATTTCTCTTCTACTTTACGCAAGCCCAAAACCTATGGGACCCAACCCAAATTATATACCTACTTTTTCTTACTGTTTCACCAGTTCACCAAAGCTCACCACAACTCTCCAACTACCTCCCATTTATTCATTGTCACTGAGCCAGGACAATGAACAATACACAATACGCCTTCTTGCCCCCCTCCCCTTCGACCTTCACAATAGCTCTAACCCCAACATTACCCATATTAGTCATCATGATTCCTCCCTCCTCGCCTGCTCCACCTTCCACCTCACTACCTCCCTCCTTACCCCTTCCGCCCCCTCCTCCAACCCCGCACCCCCCTCGAACCCCCCCAAAAAGCAAAACCCCACCTCCAACCTCGTCAACTCAGCACAGTTAACCCCACCCACCTGGGCAATCCGTCGATGCGGCCAACTGTGGTCCTCGAGCATCTTGCTGCCGACGTCGATGGCTGCGAGAAGGACCCGGTGGACGTTGCGGGGGCACAAGGACAGAGAAGAGGCATGAACGAGGCGGTGGAGGGTGATGATGGACCAGAGGTAGACGGCGGGGGAGTGCGGGGTGTATTTGTGGAGGCGGGCGAGGTAGGTGGGGATGGGGACGGGGGAGGGGGTTTTGGAGAGGAAGCGGCGGGTGATGGCGGTTTGTTGCAGCGGTGGTAGGATATTATGAATATTGCTATCCGTGGCGGATACCGGTGATGAAGGTGCGGATGCGGAAGTAGAAGATATAGACCGCCCAGCACATTCCGAAAGCAACATCTCCGCCGTGTCCACCAGTAAATCCAGCGACTCTGCAGGACCCAACGTCAAGATTGGCGGTGGCGGACGCGAGGTGGAGGACGGGGTATTTGCTCGGGAGCGGCGCGAGGGCGTGCCGGGGCGTGATGGGCGGCCGCGGGGGGTCATGGGGCGAGAGGAGGATGGGGTGGATGTGGATGAAGGCGGAGGCGGGATGCCGAAGGGGGTGGGCATGGCGAGGAGCATACTGGTTTGTATGTGTGTGTGTAATTGTGTTTTGAGTAATGATTCGGTGTCTTTTTTTTTGTTTTTCCTCTCATCTATATGAGGAAGAACTCGGTGTTGTGGATATCAATGATGATGTGATTGGCGCGTTATAAACAATTTTCACTCTTGTACCCAAGAAAACAAATAAACTTCTTTTCTTTATCCCAAAACAAAGAGAAAAAAAAAAGAAAATAAATAAACAACCAAAGGGTATCTCAAAAATCTATCATCATGTTAGCATCACATTTTTCTATTTACTCTTTATTTTCCCTCAACATCACCCTCTCCTCTTACTTACTCAAAAAAAATCATGCCACCCTTTTTTCCTTGCTTCAAAGTTCATCTCTCCAAAGCGAGAGCGAGAGCGAGAGAAAAACCCCTCCATTATCATTTCCCCAATTCAATCCAACAATAACAATAACATGCTGTGTCACCAAAACCCTAAGTATACAACCCTAAAATACGCTTACACTTCCGAGATGATTTAAAAAATGTTGACAAGAACGAGATTCGAACTCGCACAGATTGCTCCACTGCGAAAGTTTTAATGGTGGGAACCTGAACACAGAGTCTCAGACCGCAAGCCAATCGGGAGCCATCAATACATAAACATAATCAATAGACCGAAATAATGAGAAAAATTCAAAGCAAAAACAAATTACTACAGCCAATACTCAAGGATATCAACCCAAATGGACAAACAAATAAAAAAAACAAGATACCCACCCACATACACACTTTTTAAGCCTCCTCCATAATCCCCCCTTCCCCTCCCCCCTCATCCCTCCACTCCCGACTCCTCTCCGTCAACCTCCGCACCCCCTCCACTCTCCCCGCCCACAGCCCCTCCACCGCACTCCTAAACGTGAAGCCCCTCTGACTACTGATAACCCCAATCGCTTGCAGCACCGCCTTCCGCGAATCCCGCCCAAACACAGCTGGGTGATTGATCCACTCTAGCGACGCTTCCAACTCGGCATCCAATGCAGCCACGGTCGTCGCATCGATACCCGTGCCGAGCGCCAACGCCGACCCAAGGACATCCGATGACCGGGTCCGATTAAGCGCCGTGCCATAGCCTGTGGATCCTGCAGTTGACGTCGGCGGTGATGGCGTGCGTTTCCGGGGTGGCGTCATTGATGTCGGTGATGTGCCATCCGCAATGCTTCCGGGTACCGGTGGCGTCGCTCGTTGCGGCGGCGGCACTGGCGGAAGACCGCCTTTTCCAAGGCCCTTGAGGATGGATCTGGTCTCATTGAGCAGGGTATGCGCTCTGTCGTGATGAGATCTGGAGACCAAGGTTAGGGCCCGTGTGAGCATGTCGCTAGTAAGCAGCTCCATACGTCTCTGGACGATGCCAGGGTGCGGGGGGATAGGCGACGTCCACTGCTTCTTGGAAAAATTGTGCGCCGGCAGCATCGTGATGGCCAGTAGCGACGGCCGAGGCATGTACGCTAGGGTTCCATCCCGAAGAATATCACCCCACGTGAGATCCGCCTGAATGAGCGGGACTTCCTCCACCGAGACATTCCTCGGGGAATCGTTATCCATGGGGCCGCCAAGAGCCTCAAGGCCGGACACAAGAGTATCCCACGTATCCTGTAGAACCGTCTCTTGTGCGCCGGTATCCGGCATAATAACAAGCTGCACCAAGACATCCCGCTTGTCTCCAAAATGCAAATCACCCAAAGACGCTTCGGCATCCTGTCCTGTGGCCCGCTTCGTAATCTGCAATGCGCCATTGATCTTATAGAACTTGGCCGGCGACCCCTCGGGCAGCTTGAGTTTAAGCTTGACGTTCTGGTGCGAAATACTCTGCATCGAACCCAGGCATCCGGCCAAACACTCCCGTAGCATCATCCAGTCCTTCACATACGTGTACGCCGCCTTGGTCCTCGTGCTCAACTCAATCATCGTATCCGGCCGATGCGTCATGCCCAGCCCGAAAGAATGGATCGTTACCTTGGCCGCTTCTGCCCTCGATACCACAAAGTCCACTGAGTCCGCATCCGACGTCGACGCATCACTAATCAACATGATGGTCGCAATCGGGTTATTGTACTTTCGTTGCATCAGCAGATCCATGGCGACATTAGCGCCCTCGACTACGTCCGCGCGGTGACTCTTTTGGCCTACCGGCCGAATGCTATTCAGCACTCCAGACCACCCGCCCCACGCCTTGGTCGTCATGCCAACAATCGGCACGCCACCACCGCCAGAGCCAAAAGTCACAATACCCATGCGGTCCCGTTCGCCCAGATGGACAACCATGAAGCGAAGAGCATCACGCACAAGATTGATCTTGACACCCTGCATAGACGAGGAAATCGGGACCACCACGACAACGTCAATGGGAACGTGCAGAGACATGCCCGCTAGAGCCGCCGGGCTACGCGCCGAGGTATATTCTGTTGGTGCCGTAGTCGTCGACTTACCGGCACCCCATGATGACGCCACCGAGCCCCGTTGCCGCATACCGCCACTGTTGGGGCCGGCCCAGTCATCTTCCTCAGTCTCTGAGTAATCGCCCCGGGCCCGATCATAATCCGGAGACCGGACAGGCGACGCTTCGATGGCATTGAGGTCAAGCAGGGCCTGTTGCCACAGCTTGAGCTGGTTTCTGTTTTCAAACTTGAGATGGAATTGCGGGAGCTCGGCAACCGACAAGCTGAGTGTCAAAATGTGCGCCAGTTCATCAGAATTGTGGCCGGTCTCAATAACCTCGTTGAGATGCTTCTTGATCAGAATACTGCCCTTGAGTGTACATCTCGTCTGCTTCTTGGCCATCCCATCGCCCGAATCGTATGCCATCTGCTGCATCTGCTGGCTCATCTTCTTTTCTTTGACGCAAATCAGCATCTCAGCAAACAGATAACACTCCAATTCTTGCCATGACACGCGATCTTTTCCCACCCGCAGCGTTCCGTATAATCGCAGACGACCAAACCGGTTAAAGTCAAGACCGTGCCAGTTATCCACTCTGTTCCGGAGTGTCTCTGTAATCTCATCCAAGACCTCCCTTGACTCGTATGGGATGAATCTCGGTGCAGAAGTACGCACAGGACTAGGAGCTCGTCCCCCAAATTCCTCTGATCTCCCCGTCATCGGCGTACCAGCCGCCGCGGGAGTTGGCAAACCACTCATAGGCACCCCGAGATCCTCAGGGTCCGCCCGCCACTTGTTATCCGGGACCTCCACTGTAATCAAGCACGTCAAGCTTTGCTGCTGGCGACTCCGATTGATAGTTGGGAACTCTGATCTAACTGTAACTAATGGCGGCGGAATAGGATTCCGCGTAATAACTCTGGGGCTGCTCGGTGTCGTGGCTTCCATAGCCTGGACATCGTAGTCATGGCGGCGGCTGGGGCCACTTTGTGTGGTCTCAGCGTAGCCATTAGAGGCAACGCCCGTTGCTTCACTATCCGATCTATGGTGCCCATGAGGCGGCCGACCACCATACCGATCGCGTGGTTCGGTCCCAGTCAAAGAAGGCTCTCTAGAACGCATGGCCAGGTCACGTGAGGGGTCGCGGCTCTTGAGAGTGCGAGAGTCCTGATCGATTGTTGATGGTGAAGTTATGGACATGGCGGTAGCTGTCCGCTGATTGGATTCGATACTGGCAGGGTGAGTAGATGGCACTGTTGGTTGATCCCAAGTGACCGAGGTGGGAGTGGCCGTGGTCTGTGACCGGGTGTCGGCCGTCACAGAAACGGACCGAACCATGTTTGATATTTTTTCTTCGCGGGCTTGTTTTAGTAAATATACACTAGTCGCATGTTGTATCATGGCAAATCAACCTCCGGAGTCCCCAGCTCTTTCATGTATGAGCCAAAAAGTCCATTGTGAAGACTTTGCAAAACTTGACTTACCGATGTCAATGACATTTCCACCCCGGCTTGTGTCCAGATGCAATGGGGCCTCGCATGTCGGGCAATACTGGCTCTCAAACTCCTTGATCAACTCATAGAAACAAGCTTCGTGGGCCACATGGCCACAGGAAAACTGCAAAATACGCTCTCCACGCAAGGTATGTTCCAACGGTTCCTCACAAACCGAGCACTCACTGCCCACAAAGGTGCGCTCGCGGCGCCCACGACTTGAAGACATGGTGGTTACTGTTTTTGCAGTGCGATGACTGGCGGCGGATGAGGCGCGTTCCGGTGGGACTTTGTGATGGTGGTGGTGGCTAGTACTAGAGACTGCAGAATCTGTCAAGAGGGAAAGTAGCATGTTAGTCAGTATATGTGAAAGTGAAAAAGGTATATGATATGGTGTGCTAAAGAAATGCAGAAGCGAAGCACCAGGCGGAATGTAGAAAAAAGACAGGGAACAAGACAGGAGACCTGGACAGAATGACGGGTGGAGGACTACAAGAAACAAGACAAAAAAGACTGTGGCAATAGTGGCTGTTGTCTTTTATAGTAAGGGGTGGCATATTTAGATGGGCGGTCCTGTGTGTTTGTTCTCAACCTGGTACAGTGGTGTGTCACACTTGAACAAAGGCTGTGATATATTATACGACAAGCTATAGACGGGGTGGCCCGCTTGCGTGCATGTGAAAGCCCTCGTCAACATATTGGTTATGGATATCGACATCGAGACACGACAGGTTGTATGCAGGTAAACCCGGCGAATATGTGAGTTTGGGGTGATGTTGTTTTGTTTTGTTTAGATGTCAAGCGGTTGTTAGAATTGCCCGTTTCGTCGTCGTATGAAAAGGGAGTGTTGCGATACTGTCTGCCCCGCCACTTATCATACAGTTATCGATAACCATATATCGACTTCTCTTGTCCAGTCCTTTTCTTCTACGGTCCCCCACTATGTTTGTCTCTCCCTATTTCCACGCCAACAAGCGACAAAGGGGAAAAAGGAAGAAAAAAGAAAACTCACCTAATTGACCCTCGAATCCCGTTGTCTCGTAAAAAACAGGACTCAGCCCCCCGTCGTCCCCGTCCCTCCTTTTGTTTCTCCCTCCCTTCCAGAAGCCCCCTCGATCACTGCTTCCCTCCTTCTTCTTCTTTCCACTCCCGACGATGCCGTCGCTCGTCTCCCGTCGCAAGAACGCCGCGGCCTCCCGGAACCCTCGTCCGTCACTATCCGTCCTCCAGACGGGACCGTTGCTGTCGTTGTGAAGCGAGCCGGAACTAGCCGAAGATGAGAAACCGAAGCCGCGTTTGGATCGGCTGAACATGAAGTAGGGCGAGGGCTAATGTGGCTCTCGGCCTTGGTTATTGTTTTTTTTTTTTTGGAATGTGTGTCGTCGTAGTCAGAGGAAGAAAGAAAAGGTCGTGTACGTCGTACGCTTCCTACTGTCTCTCTCTCTCTTAGCTTCCCAAGCAAAAGTGAATAAGATGGGAAAATCGCGAAAAACTGTCTTTTTGGTATAGATGACTGACAATCAGCATTGGCACATTAGGAGTCGAGAAAAGTCCAGGAGAACGATAATAATGGGCCGCTAATCAAGAATAGAAATATAGCAGGTAAAATCCCCCATTCGTTTCCACGAAAAAGAATAATTCAAAGAGAAAATTATTTCTTGTTTAAAAGAAATAAAAGAAAAAAAAATGAATTCAAATAAGGGATATTATTCTCAGGACGCCCCCATGAAGCGAATGGAAAATGAAAAAAAAAAAAAAAACTAGTTTCAGGGACCGGAAACTCTAATAGGGAACTAGCGGACCACTAGAATCTCTGGAAAAGACTCACTGGATAAAAGGGTTCTCAAAGTTGATAGGAACAGGGCCTCTGAGAAACAGACAGTCGGTACCACTATGACAAAACCAAAATGTCGATGATGTTGTTGAAGATTACAATTGGTTGGTTGATTATACCGCGAACGAAATGTAGAAAGAAAAAAAAAAAAAAGAAGCCAAGATTACTAGTAGAGGATTCAGGATGCAGAAAGGAACAGGAACGTTTCCAAACAAATAAAAAGAAGAAGAAAAGAGAAAAGAAATCTTTTTGCTTTTTTTCTTTCTTTGCTAGGATTGGCTACGGAGGAATTTTTTGTGTGATGGGGATTGGTTAGGGTTTATATTGGTGACAGTTACTGAATAGGAAGGAGAACGGATTGGGAGTCTTTTTGTCAGTTTTGAGGAAAAAGGGACAGTCCTTGTAGGTGATGACAGAGATGGATATTCTATTGGCAATAGTTCTAATGTCTATTGTTGTTGCAGTTCAGCTGGATGGACAAGCGTGGAGTTGAGCGTCTGGGCTATCGTGATTTCCGTGTACAGGTTTGTATGTATGTTGCTACAGATTATCTTGTTGCCATTGCGCACAGTTGCCCACATCACGATATAAATACATTCAAATAAATAAATATATAAATAATCACGGCATACATTTCCCCCCTCCCCCTTCCACACCCTACACGAAAACAAACAATAAACAACCATCTCGTAGCATCAATCTCCTCGTTTCACGCCGTATCAAACCATCAATGCCTCTGTTCCCACCACCAGATACCTCATCCCTCCTCCCTCCCTCCCCCCCAAGCGGCCCAAGTGTCAACAAGCCTTCTCCAAGCAAAAGACAATTACGGGCCCCTTCTCCTTTAAATTCAACATTGTCCAGCCAGGAGCCGTTTCTCTTATTTGCTTTTTGCCCTCGCGCAGGTGGACATGTTTATATATGAATAAGAAAAGACAAGTTTTGAGCCTGGGACGATGAACCGGGTGGTGGGTTTAGTTAATTTCTTTTTGTTTGGTACGGATGATGTGATTTCTGATGACAACTCCCGGGGCCCCGGTTCTGTGAGAATACACACATGTGTCTCTTGGACAAGATAGATATCTGAACTCCACAGGAAAGTCCCTGGGAATCCGATCAAGCGAGCGTACACAGGCGATATATGTGTGTACGGATCATAAATATTTATATTTGCCAAATATCCCCCATGTAGTGGCCTCGGCACAGACCAGGCCGTTGCTCATTGCTCGTTGTTTTCCTCGTAACTCATCAGACGAACAACGTGGTCAACGTGGTGGCTACCGGGCAGGACGATTGCATTTCCAGCCACTTTTTGTTCCTTTGGGTATCTGTCAAAATCCATCTATCCTTTACTTCCTCAATATGTACAAATTAAGATGCATGTATCTGAACCGCATGTATATGATCTTGACACCATCACCAGTCATAGAATTTTCACCATCACCACCATCACACACTCAAAACACCCAGCATAACAACAAAATCCCTCATCCCATCGTCCGAGCACCGCCCAGACCTCTCAATCATCAAATTCCCATTATCCAAGCAAAATGACCCATCTCAAACCCTCCACCCGTGTCCTTCTCGGGCAATCCACGCGAACCCCTGTCCCCCGTCGGGTTGTCATGGGTCTACTAACCCTATTGTTGACCTATCATGTGTTATGTAAACTGCAAGACCTAATTGAAAAAGACAATTTGTTAACTTGTCAATAACAAGATGACATGTCATCTCATCAGACATAAACATATACACACTTTATCTTCCAATCACATCAAAGTCGAAAATGAACCTGCTACAATTCTTATATTTGCTTTCCCTATCCCTCCTCCCCACATACACACTCGCCAAAAAACCCCCCAACGCCATCCTCCTCTCTGACGTCAAATCCCTCCTCCTCTCTTCCACCTCCCTCACCACCGCCCGCCGCACTACCCCCGTTCCCCAACTAACCTGTCTGTCATCCCTCCCCCTCTGTAAACTTGCCAACCTGCAAACCCTCCTTTGCACTAATGCAGGTCCTTCCTACAACCAGGAGTCCCCCATCTGGTCCTGCCACGGGACGCTCCCCGAGACTGTCCAGTTGACGAGGACAGATGTCATTTGCGAAGGGTACAGTTCACCGGAGGACCCGTTTGTTCTTTCGGGGTCCTGTGCGGTAGAGTATGAAGTTGCCTTGACACCGATTGGCCGCGAGGTACACAGGAACATCGATTCACAGCCCCTCGGAACCTTCGGGACCATTTTGTTTTTTCTTTTCTTTTTTGGCGTGTTAGCCTTCATCGTCTACGCCGCCTGCACCGGGTCTCCGCACATCCAGCGGGGTCCGCGCCCGTGGGGGTGGAATGGTGGCGGCGGATGGGGCGGTGGGGGTCCTGGGTTTTATCCTGGGTTTGGTTCCGGAGGGTATCCCAGGGCGGGGTCGGGGTCTGGGGATGGCTTCTGGTCTGGGGTTGCGTCGGGGGCGGCGGCGGGGTATATGATGGGGAGTGGGAGGGATAGGGCGAGGGATAGACGGATGGGGTATGGGTTTGGTGGAGGTGGTGGGGCGAGGGAGAGTACTGGGTTTGGCGGGACGAGGAGAAGATAGATGGCACCGTGGTGGCCTTGAGCTAGGCGAGATGTTCTGGGGAAGATCCGACGGAGAGATGCCGTTATAGAATAGACACTTCATACCCAAAACAATAGACACTCATTACTCGCACAATTTTCATGAACCAACCAATGACCAGTAAACTCGCATTATTAAGCTCCATTCTATTTTGCTACTTATATAAATGTACATAATAGCCAGCAGGCCCGAACTCCAAAAATCCCCCTCCATAAACACCAAATCACAACGCAATACACCAGAGTCCCAAGAAAAACAGTAACTGAACGAATCACAGGAAATCCACTCAGAAAACTCCTCCGTTCCCGTTCCCTTTCCAAACTCCAGAAACCCAAGATTAAACGCATAACAAGAAAAAAAAAAAAAAAGAGAAACAAGAAAATTAACACCATGTCTGTGCTCCCGTTCCGTTCCGTTCTGTTCTGTTCTACTTGACCTTACAAAGAAAAGTGGAATTCAGACTCTGGCACAAAACAACAAGACGGCATTCAGTCAACAGTCACACCACATGTTCCCTCCTCAGTGATGAACTGTCATAACATCATCCTTGCCAAAAGCCTTTCCACACGTAGGACACTTGCGCATCCGGTTATGCACCCGGTTCTCCACACACTCCTTGCAAAAGAGATGCCCGCAAACCTTGATGCAGGTATCCTTAAACTTATCCTTGCAAACAGAACACAACATGAGCGTCCGCAGCTGGTTTTCAACCTCGCTGCTTGAGCCCTCTATCTGCTTCCGCAGCGCATCGCGATCCCGGGACAGATTGTCCATCTTGCTGCGTAGCCGCTCGGCCTCTGTTTCCTTGGCGAGAGCCTTCTCTCGCAGTTCGGCGACAGTGGAGTCTTTGGTCGCAACAAGTTCTTTAAGCGAGGACACCTCCTTGACTGCAGCCTCACTCTTACGGTTGGCCTCGCCCGTTGCCGCCTCCAGCTTCTTGTTCTCAGCACTAAGAGAAACATTTGCCTGCTTGAGATGCGCCAGCTGCTTCTCCAGCATGGCTGCCATTGTACGGTTTGCGCTTTCCACCTCCTTCAGTTGTGCAATGATCTCACCACTCTTGGCAACCTCTCTCCGTAGCATGTGTAACTCCGTCTTCTGGAATTCAGCGTCACGGCGGGCCGCCACGTACTTGGCATCAACTTTGCCCTTATCGGAAAGGACTTGATCCAGCTTTGCCTCCAGGTTAGCCAGGTGCTTGACTTTAGCATTAGCCAATGAGTTGGCCTTGGTATAGGCTGATGATAGCGGTGGGATCTCGCGGTTTATGGCATCGTACTTAGCCTTGAGCTCCTTAATTTGTGTCCGAAGCTCAGCCTCTGACAAGTTATCAAAAGTTTTATCACCATCCGACATATCTGTATCCTCCGAAGGTTCCAGGCGAGATATCCGCGTTTCTAGTGATTTGATCATATCATCCTTGGATGCCACGAGGGCCGTCAGTTGTGCCACCGAAGCCCGTTCTCGTTCCAGAATGAGCTTCTTGTTGGAAACCTCAGCCTGCAGCTCATCTCGTGATGCACGAATCCGCGTAAGATCATTCTCACGGGCAAGGAGCTCCGCATCCAAATCCGCAGTGATTGATTTGCTGTCAGTCTCAAGCTGTTTCTTGTAGCTTGTCCGTTCCGATAACAGCTTAGTGCACTCTTCTCGGATAGAGTTATTGGTGGCTTCCAGGTGGTTCACTTGTTTTATGAGTTCGTCGGTTTTTGCGCGGAAAGCTTTGTACAAGTCGGTCCGTAGATATTCTTCGTCGGTCGTAACGTCTTTGGTGACTCGAAGTTTGGTGTTGTCTTCTTGTAATGTCTTCAGTTGGTTCAAAAGGTCATCGATCTGCTCTTTCTGTTTCTTGACAGAAGCTGACTCTTCGTCGAGTTTCTTCTGCAACTCCGAGGTATCGACTGAGGGCGTCGAGCTTTTGCCCTTGGCATTGCCATTTCCATTGGTCTTGCTGCCACTGTCACGTGATCGTGCTTGATCCTCTAACTTGGCTACCTGAAGACTCTTGGTGCGGTCTAGCTTCTTCTCGGCCTTGAAGTATCGGAGAGTAGCAGTATTAAGCTGCTCCGATAGTTGTTCCTTCTCAACAGAGAGCCTATCGAGCTTAACCAGATACTCCTTTTGTTGGGCCAATAATGACGCAACTTCATTTTCGAGAGTCGTTGTTTCGTCGTTGGCGTTACCTCGACTACTTGCTATTCTAGAGATCAGGGACTCGGCTCTGCTGACAAGTGTTCGCTTCTTGTCGTCTAGGTGGTGTTGGAAATCGGAAAGATCTTCAAACTTGACTTGGGATAGATATAAGGAATCTGTATATTGGGACACATGACACATGTTAGATGGGGATTCAAACTAAGATTCGGGACAATATCGGATGATATTGGGGATAGGAAAGACGAACCTTGAGAAGGGTTGGTTTTGGGAACTTTGGCATTGATGAGGAGTTCTAGTTCATCGAATGTCTACAACAGATAAACGCAATAGTTAGCTTGGGCAATAGTCAAAACGCATGTCTAGGATAATTTTTCTTACCTGCCGCCACCATGCATCGATAACTCGCAGATGGTCATCATGATATAATGAGCGTTTATGAAGTTCCTCTAGTCGATTTGAAAAGGTATTGGCTTCTCGACGGTATTCATTCATACGCCGGTAAATGGCACCTTTGGTAAAATTCTGTAGAGATTTGTGAGGTTAGTATGGATCCAGAACACTAGACATCAGATTCTATGGAACTGGGCGCATAAGTAGACGGGTGTGAGGACCGACACGATATCCGATCAAGGTTTCGCCATCAAGTGGAAAAAATGTGGCTTTCGGGTTTCCATTCGATGGCCTGCGGCACAACTGCCATCATTTCCGCACGAAAATCTCAAAACTTCATTTTACTATGCATCGGCACACCCAGCCATGGTTTGCCCCCACCACGATGGCGTCCACGACAGCCAAAATCAAAACTTACGGTGATCCAAGCCTCCTCCGACTGATTCTCATACTTTTCGTAATCCTCGTGGTTGGTACTATTTGTCGCATGTCGTTTTCGCGGCGGGGCGACTTCATCGTTGTTGGTAATTGAGGCTGGTCTCTTTCTTTCTTCCATCTTCTCCATTTTGTGAGCCGGATCGGAGCGCGGTGAATCACCCGTAGCTACGGGCATTGAACTCAATCCGAGAAGAAATCGATTGACAATGTAAAGGAAAAGAGAAAAGAGACGAAGCGCCGAAAAATAAAAGATGGTGTATGTCTGGAATTCGACAATGCGCGTATACAATATTCGATAAGTGTATTGTGGAAAATTGATACACAAGGCTGATTAATGATTCTCAAACGACAGCAACCACCTGTTCACAAGCTCGGAGATGGAACAAGGCGAATATATGCCAAAGTCGTAGATTTTTTCCCCCTAGACACAAACCGCGCGATCAGAGGAAGGAGCGCCGAGGCTGAATAAGGGCGACAGAGGATCGGGGCAAAGGTGAAGATGATTAGGCAAAAAACGGCGTCACGTCAAGTGCAGGTAATGCGAAGTTTCGTCGGCCAAGTAGATTGTGAATGCAGAAGCGATGTCGCGGGGACAAAAGTGTTTGTGGTTTAGGAAATACGCGGATAATGAGCGCGTTATAGCGATCGATTGGCCGATAAGTAGAAATCTTGAAGCTTGAGGATGTAAAGGTTACGAATCAAGAGCTTACTCCGAAGGGGCTATATGATGTTATGAATTAGGGTTTTGATGAGAAATTTCTCGATTCCGTGGATATTTCTCGTCTTTGTCTGTCTTTCTCGGGCTCAAATGGCAATGGATTTTTGATGATGCGAAAGTGAAAATTAGAGCGCGCTGAGCGATGGAGTCGGACTCTAGCTTTGCGTTGCGTTATGGTAATGAATGTGTATTTTTAGCTTGAAAATATAGGACTGGGGGGGTTTAGTTTGAGGGTTAGGGAAAGAAGGTATGGATGGGCACATTGATTCAGGACGATCGTTGGATTTTACCCTCGCAGTTTGGGAAGGTACGATGATAGATTTTTTTTTTGGATGTGAGTCATGATCTTGTTGTCTGCGTTGCGAGACTGAACAACCACTCAAAGATTGTGATAATGTGTTGTTAATCTTTTAAAACATTTGCCCTCAGTAGACAATCGCTCGAGAATCAGGATGGACTTATTTCCTTGGTTGATTTAGGAACCCACTAAAATCCATCTAAGGGTTAATTATCCTATAAATAGTTGGTATATGGATGGCTTGCAGATTGTGTTGTCTAGATCCCATGAAGCCTTTCTCTATTCAGCCCACATACAACTTCCCTGATAAGTAACATTTACTTTCAAACATCGTCAATTGTCCTAACAGCATGTCCCCGCAGACTCCGCTCGTTGCCGTGCTAAACCCCCACTAGACCTAGCAACCGAGTGCTGTAAGGGCCTGTTAATTGTCCTCTACACAGGCCTAAACTTTCCAGCATATATACATCGTCCTAAAAAACAACTCTTAGCATTATCTTGCGTGATTCCACTCTAAATTGTCTCTTTGATATCTCTCTAGTGTCCAACATCACGGCATCATTCACTAGCGTAATCA
The DNA here is from genome assembly GCA_017139545.1 of Ambrosiella cleistominuta. NCBI lineage: Eukaryota > Fungi > Ascomycota > Sordariomycetes > Microascales > Ceratocystidaceae > Ambrosiella > Ambrosiella cleistominuta. The sequence goes on along the minus strand of JABFIG010000161.1, from coordinate 24,131 downwards.
TAGATGAGACGAATGCACTCATCCACCTGCAAAGAACGACCGACAGAATATCGATGGAACGAAGAAATCAATCACCTGATTGCATCAAAGGATTCGCCAGTGCCCATCGTCAAATCTGGGAATATGCCTGTACTATAAAAGTGGAGCATCCGTTTTAGTGCCTTTGTGATAAATTATAGCGAAAAGCAGAGTAAATTGTGTGTAGCAATGAGCGCATCTTGGCTGGCCGGCTCCGTCCTTTGTCATACCCATTTGCGCCAGCAGCTGTTAATGCGTAAGATGTTAACTGCATACTAATCACTACCAGAATCGGCGCTCCCCTCCATAGTTTATCCTTCCTGTATCCTTGTTAGATGTCCATTCAAATATTTTTTTCTTCGTTCGCACTTGCTGTTGGCGACTTTTTTTTCGCTGCGCACTTGCAGCAAGAACTATCGCTTCGGACCAATCATCGTCGTCACTGGCAGTTTTTTTTTTCTTCATTCTGCTCTTTTCCTGGCCGCACTTACCTCACCACCGGAAAAAGAAAATCACTTTACTTCACGTTCACGGCCATTCCCAAGAAGGAATCTACTGCAAAAATCGATCCCACCACCAGCCAATAAATTCTTTGCGATTTTTTTTTATTTCTCCCTCTTTAGTAAATTGTTGCTCGCCGCCGCGCCCATCATCGACTTCATTTCTCAAAAAATCTCAACATCAATCATCCTTTCCCCTCCCCCACTTCGACCACATCGAGCACCCTCTCCTCCACTTCTTCCTCCTCTAAATTTGACTTCCAATCAATCTGCTTGTTTTTAATATTTTCAAAGAAGTCCACTCTTGGTCGTCGACCATTGTTTTTCTTTATGTGTCTCGCTGCTCCACATTACAGAAGAAAAAAAAGATAAAACCCCACTCATTGCCAGCTCGCAGCTTATCACCATTGTCCTTCCCGTTTGGCCGCTTCCACCGCTTCCTCTTGCGCCCGCAGTCCTCGAACAATCGAATACAATCCCCAGAACACGCACCTGACGCTACCTGCCGTCACCCAAGACGAGCTAGAGACTGCTGGTCGCCTCCGGCTTCACAACTTTCCCCGATATGTACGAATCTCGCAGTAGCACACCTTCGCCAGTCTGCTTCTACGCACAATCAAAGTCCGCCACATTGCCGCAACAACGACCACACTGCTGAGCTTCTTGCCTAGTTCTTTTCTACGTTCACTTTTTCGATTCTGATCGCCATTTCATAGCTTCTAAGTTTCATCATATACCTTTACAGTTCTGATATTCCGACGTCTTGAGTTGTTTTAAAACTTTTTCTATTCTTGGGGGCTCTTTTCATACCGTACTTTGCAAATTCATTCGAAGTGGCTGGAGAATTTCAGATCTGTGACTCTAGATACTGCAATTTTCTCTCGCATACACACTCATAAACCACCTTTTTTTTTGGCGCAAAATAGCCAGAATCACAAGTGACAGTCTCATCTAAAACTTTGCGCTACTCTAAATTCCTATCTTTTCTGAGTGAAAAATTGAACAAAAGAACAATCACAATCAACGAAGACTCAGAAAAAGAAGTTTTTTCGACTCACCACACAGACACATCAAGTCGTTTTTCTTGACTGCAAAATGTTCAAAAAACGCACCGGTGGCCCGGCTTTCAAGCCAAAGATCGGCCCTCATGCTGCTCGCCCCGCCGCTTCTACAACCCCTCTCCCGACTCCGGCCACTCAACAACCCATTTCACAACCTGGGACCGAGGACTCGACTCCCCAACCGACACTATCACCAGGTTCTTCTCAGCCAGAACCAGTGTCTGTCACTGAGTCAATGTCTGAGCGTCCCAGCACAACCGCCACCAACGATACCCCGCATGCAGAAGCCAGCGAAACTTCTGCGCCTGCATCTTCGACTGCGCGGCCACGTGCGCGCCCGCGGTTACTTGCTAACAAGGGAGATGGCGCGGCTGGCGTCTCCACTGTTCCCGCAGTCCCTACTCCAGTTCCCGATGTGGCTGCCCTGCTATTGAGCAGATCACCCGCGCCGCCGATAGTGCATGCATTGTCGCAAAATGTTGTGCCTACTGTGAGTCTTTCTCTAATCCCAGGCGCTGCAGCAATCCCTGCTGCTAAGGCCTCTCTGGCTTGTGATGCACAGTCATTGAACCCCGGCTCTCACCACCAAGTTGAGACCACCCCCCACAACGTATTTTCTTTTGCTGACCAGAAAAATAATTTAGTTCACCGTCACACCCACCAATGTGATATCTCATCCCGCCGCCACCCCCGCGACGGCGGGCCCCTCCCACACAACCCCGGAACCTACTCAGATCCCTTCCATCGAGTCCATACCCGAACTGCACACTGCCGCCTCGACTCCAACCGCTAGCGATGATTCGCAGCCAACGCCTACCGATAGTACCGCAGTTTCGCTTGCAGGCTCTGATGCAGGCTCCCCTTCCGTCGGCCATGTCGTTGCGCCTTCTACTCTGCGCCCCTCTTCCGTCTCTGCGCCCTCAGCGACTAAGCGTCCTCGGAAATCCCGTGCCCAGACAACAATTGATGTCGATCCTGATGACGACTCCGATGTTGACCGGCCCCGTCGCCAGCGGCGTACTGCTAGGAGTTCCTCATTCTCTGCCCGGACAACGCCTGCATACTCACGGCGTGCCCGTTCAGAAACTCCCCCGGATGCTGAGAACCAGACGATCGATCGGAAAAGTCTTACCATGGCCGACCTCACTCGTGATCTCCGCATCGGCAAAAAGTTCTCCCGGCACGATGAATTGAAAGAGCGGGAACGGCGGGCCCGCCAGCGGACTCCCCTGGCCAAGGAATTGTTGCCGTCCACCCCCACCAATGTCACGATTCCCCCGCAATCGCTGCCTGCCGTGGCAGCGGGCCCCCAGTTCCGCATCGTTGATGGACAGATTGTCATTGACCAATCATCCCTTGTCGTTGACCGCCACGCCGCCTCTGCCCTCGAACGCGAAAACATGATCTCAGTCGAAGAAAACAACTTCACCCGCCTGATCACGTCAAACTCGTTTCGCACAGGCAGCAAGCTGCGCGGCCCCAACCACTGGACGCCCGCCGACACTGAAAAATTCTACCACGCGCTCAAAATGTTCGGGACGGACTTTGAGATGATTTCCAAGATGTTCCCGGGACGCACCCGCCGGCACGTCAAGATGAAGTTTAACCGCGAGGAGCGACTGGCGCCCGGTCGGATCAACGCAGCACTGGTGGGCAAGAAGGAAGTCAAGATGGACATGGATGCTTACAAGGCGGAAACGGGCATCGAGTTTGAATCGGTGGAGGCGATTGAGGCGGCGCAGAGGGCGTTGGCGGAGCGGTATGAGGCAGAGGAACGGCGGATGGTGGAGGAACAGGAGGCGGAGATGAGGAAGAAGAGGGAGGCATTGTTTAGGGATGAGAGGGATGGAGAAGGGGAGGGTGATGGGGGGATGCGAACGGTGGTTATTGATGGGGATGGACCGGTGGATTTTGGGAAGTTGGGGATTGGGAAGGGGAGGAAATGAAGAGTCAAAGAAAAGGAAGCAAAAAGGTGGAAGATTATGATTATGGATTTAATTGGTACTAAACAAAAAGCGAACTTAGCAGTGTCTTGTATGATTTTTAAAATTGGAACTTAGTATGGATAGGTTTGACAGTGATAAGTACACGATGAATGAAATCACGGTACCAAGTAATTGCTTGTCTTTACTGTTCTTGACCACAGTGACATCATACTTGGTGAACAATTATCATGAAATTCACGCTCACGACTTACAATACATAAATACATGAAGACAAACAATGCATATCACGGGTCACGATACAATCACCAGAGAGCCATTATGAATAAGCCAAAAAAAAATTAATCAAATAACAATAATAACCCAGAATCCCATAGTCATATCAAGTACTAATAACAAAAAGAAAAGGACAAAGTCATCACATCCAATACGTCGGAGAAAAAACGCCCACAATCCAAAATAAAATAATTAACCAAAACCCCCTTCCCCGCGTTCGCCACTCCTCCCTCACCTTCAGCGCCACGGTCAGTTTGGGGGGGGGGGGGGGGGGTAAAGGGAAAGATAGAAGAGAAAATAGAAACAGGATGACAAAGTGACAAGAAAAAAAGCATGATGTGGTCATCTCATAACGAGAGAGAGGGACGAGCCGGGTCGGATCACGCGCGTGCTTTTAGAAATTCATGACAACGAGTGAGATACCGGCTTACTGGGCGTCCCGGTCGTCATCCTCGGGCTGCTCGAAGAGGAAATTGGCGGCAAGTTCTTCGTTCTTGTCGCAGGCGAAGTACGCGGTCATAGCAGATTCAAGGTCGAAGCCAAGAAGACAGAGCTAGTGTCAGGTTAGTACCTAAAGCCAAAGAACTAGATATTCACGGGTAAAAACATAAACCATACTCTGTCAATGGCATCTCTTTCCTCAGCAGTCACGGAGATCTGGGTAGCACCGGGGGGCAACGGGGCGTCATCGGCAGCATCCTCGCCAAGCAAATTCAAGAACTGTTCAGGGTTGTTGGCAATCAAATGGGCCAGTTGAGGGTTACCAGCGCCGAGAGTCTGGAGAATCTGTTCCAGCATCTGCGGTTGTTGTTGAACGACCTGACGAAGCTGCTGGAATTGAGTGTTGTTGCGGAGGAAGTCGAGGTTGCCGAAGCCGCCGCTGACGGCTGCAGCAGCCGCAGCGGCATCGGGGTTAGCACCTCCAGAATTTCCACGGGCGGCAAGGTCGAAGAGGTTCACGCTATCGTTGTCCATATCTACATCCTCGTTGCTGGCAGCGGGGGCGGGAGCGGGAGCTGGAGCTGGAGCAGCCGCGGGAGCAGGACGGTTGACAGACTCGGGGATACCCTAGAGTAGCAAAGAGGGTTGAGTTAGTCATGATGGCTTCCTTGCATGCGACAGCAAGAACACTTACAGTCAGCAAGTACTCAACGGCGCGATCGGGGTTGTTGAACGCAGCGCGCATAGCAGCCTCAATATCCGCGCGCTGGAAGCCCATGGCCTCCATATTGGCAATGGCCTCTTGGTTGGCGGCACCCATGGCCATGGAGGAAGGGTTGTTGAAAGACGCGGCATTGGCAGTTCTGGAGGCAGGAGTCGGGGTACCGGTGACAGAGGGTTGAGAAGCAGCAGGAGCACCCCTTTGGGCGGCAGGAGCAGCAGGAGCAGCAGGAGTCGAGGAAACGGTGGCAGCGGGAGCGGGAGTGGCGGGGACGGCGGGGGCAGCGGCAGGCGTAGGAGCAAGAGCAGGCTTGGGTTTGGGCTAGAGAGAGACAAGCAATGTTAGCTGTATGATACTAACCTTACTATAACTTTGTAATATGCAGAACAGGAGACATTATGCATTTGGCTGGAATTGACCGCCATTAATCACTATATTGCGCCAGCCGTAATCAGGCGCGGGATGGGGCACTTGTGATCATAGCGGGGGGGGGGGGGGGGGCAATTTCTTTTATAGTGGAAACCTGGTCTGACATACCTTATTCACCATGCACACGACAAAGCCCTTCTCCTCGATCTTATAAGTCTCGACAGTCTCTTCATCCTTCAAAATCTTGCCTGTATCATGATTAGTTTCCAGTTTCAAAATCGTATGCTGCATCTTGCGCTCATATGAGCTCAGGCGGGACACAATCTAGTTGCTGACAATCTATGACCCCGCCACCTAAGGCAGAATCAAACACCAGACTTGAGGTCGATTTTGAGCTCCAAACTCTGCAGAAAGTGCAAGGCAGCAATGCAGTGTGTCATTGGCTACTCACCAGAATAGATGAGCTTCTGGTGGGCGGGCTCCCAACCCTTTTCGTCAGAGATCTTTTGCTTGAGGTCGGCAATCTATTGTTGATGCGACAGGCATTAGTCAGCAGATTCGTCTCGTGATTTGTAGGCGGCAGCCAAGATTTGTCAACAGCATGATGCGCTTCAACAAAAGATGGTGATAGGAGTCGACATAGGGCGAAAAAAGAAAAACTGGTATAAGGTGAATAGGCATACCTTGAGCGAAGGCTCAACCTCAAGCACGAACTTCTGTTGCTTGAGATCCTGGAGTGAACAAACAGTATATGTCAGTAGATTGTCTCGGTTAGACAGTGCATTCTGGACCTCATTCGTTGATTTCTTGTCATCACCGATGTCGTCATGTGATGTCCGCCGGAAGTCGTGATCGTGATATTGTGCATGTAATTTTTTCCCCCATGTACCGCCATCAACGCGTACTGGAGGCTCGCAGCCAGGCTGGCAAATTGCTGGTGCAATCACTAAACACGGACCCAAAAAAATGAGTAGTAGGGGGGGAGGGGGAGGAAGTCAACTAGAACCAACAATTGGCAATTCTATGACTGTGCGAGATAGAAGCTTGGTTATTGGAACAAGATATTAGGCGTGTTCGCGGGGCCGGCTCCAGTATAGGCTCCAGTATAGGCTCCAGTATGTACAGTGGTCGATGTGGCGGGCAGCAGTTTGGGCGGCGGACATAGCATAGACAGATGTATAGGTGGAGAGGTTCAGATGCAACGAAGAATCGGCGGCTAACTGTACCTTAAATGTGATCTTCATTGTTATGGGTTGTCCTGGAACAGGCAATGGAAGAAAAAGAAGAAGAAAAAGTACGGTAGAGTACAAAGAAGAAAGAAAAAAAAATGGAGATTTTGCTTTATCGAATGGATACCGTCCAATTTGGATATATGCAAAGTCTCCAAAATAGGCGTCTAAGATGACGAATGTTAAGATTTGTTGGTGGGAAGGGAAGAGAAAGATTCAAATCGAAAAAAAAGAAACAAGAGCAAACCTGCTGCAGAAAATTGACAATAGAAGAAGGGAAAACTAAGCTGGGGGTTATAGTTCCCTACAGATTCCAGATGACAGGATGCTAAAATGGGGAATTCAAGAAGGTAATGAAGCTAATGACTATTAGGCCCCAGCAAGGTGGCGACGACAAGAAGATAGGATGCTCCAAATCCCGAAAGAACAAGATGGGATGGACGGATCCGGATTCTGTACTGTAGGCAGCCCGTAGCAAAATAGGGCGGGTGGTGATGTAGAGCGGGAAGCCGATGATGAGAGATGGCGGGGATGCTTCTTTTGGGTGGAAAGGAGCCAAAGAGCTAGATGGTCGAAAGCTGTGATGTTAGTTAGACAATACGGTATGACGGTGTGCAAAAGATGATGGAGATGGTCTGAACCAGCTTAGAACGATCAGGAGGCAAAAGAAAAGAAAAAAATACCAGGGACTTCAGAACCCTAGCGTTGATGGATGGATGAATACAAAGTAGAAGAGACAAACGGTTATATGATGCTTGGAGGGGCAGCCAGAATCAATCACGGTTTGCGGCGTTGTAGTCCTTTTTTTGCCCCATGACTTTGGATATATACGCATACGTACCGAACAAAGCTTTCTGACTTGCTACAAACGCTGACAAACGCTGACTTTCAGGGCCAGTAGTGAGTTGGGGACTTGAGGATGCCGATGACAAGAAGCTAGCTAGAGAACGATGCCTGGTAGAGGTGGAAATTCTTTCAAAGTCAGCAACAGAGTATCTATTGGCAAGCCAGAGAAGAGAAATGAGTTGAGTACAAGTACGTCTAGTCTCACTAACCAACCTGGCACACCAACATAACAAAAAAAAAAAAAAAAAAAGAAAATCTTGCATGCGATGATGGACCCTTGACTCTGGCTCTGTCTGTCTGTCTGGCCTGGCCTGGTCTGGCCTAGTTCATGGAAGATGTGAGGGGTCCTTGGTGAAGGCAGCGAGGAGGTGACGAGAGTGTATGTATGTATGGGTTTCTAGAAGGTTGATGGTGCTTGGGGTTGGTCGGGGTTGGTCGGGGTTGGTCGGGGTTGTCGTTCATGGGGTTGGAGGTGATGGCTTACGGGTTCAAAGGGATGTGCAATATGACTGACTAAACTGACTTGTCGGTGATGATTTCTTGCTGTATAGTTCGCCAGTCAAGAGCAGAATCTGGAAGAAGAATATAATGAATGTGGTGTTGTTGGAAGAGACGTTTACAGACAAAAATCACACACACAACACACGTATGTACCAAGCTCTTGCTGTCAGAATTTTCACTCTTTTTTGACATGGACGACCCCATCACAAAAAAAAATTTGGCGGTCACAGCAGCGACAAAGTAGAAATCACTTGCATCATCACCATGCGTTAGGTAGACTTTGCTGTTGTTCTGAGAGGGTCCGAAAATGAGTTGTCCCATTGAATCTATATGGGCAGCAATTGGCACAAAACAGCACTTAATTCGGTGATTCCACGATGAGATTTATAGCAAATCATGACAGAACATAGAACATGCTGGGCGTATCGTGCTGTCTATACCATGACGACTTCTTCAATCCTCATTCCTCTTGCTTGTCTTCTACCAGAGCTTCCTTATGTTCTTCCGTTTCATCTCTTATCTAATCTTGCGAGCTTCTCCTCATCCCGTATCCACTCCCGGAGCTACCAAGACCACCCAAGTCATAATACATGATTCCTCTTGCTCCACCCCAGCGATTCATCAGCGATTATGTAGACATATAGATATATCTGTATCTTATCCGTCGTGCCTGAACCTACCCTTTCCGGCCTCCCGATGCGCTGGCACCGCTTTGATCCCTCTGTCCCCCTTGTCTCCGGCCCCATCGGCACATGATCCCCTGCTTCTCTTTCTGTTCTCTTGTCCTTGTCCTGTTCTTCTCGCCAGTCACGTGCCCACCGCTATGCAAAGCACGGGAATCTTCTCCACATGCCCGGACAAGATACTGTTTGTGGATTTGGTCTAGTGTGGAGATCTGAGTTGTTAGGCGGCAGTCGGACTTGCGTATTTGACAGACCATGTTCGAGAAGAGAGTGTGTTTGACGGGTTACGCTGCGTGGCTGCAGGGCCAAAGCAAAATATGTGAGTCTGACGTCACTGTAAGCTTTGGCACACTGTGTACAAGGCGGCATAGAGACAAATATAGTACAGCGTCGGCAAACATTGAAAATACTGCATGTATAAAGTGATGACTAATCGTAGAAGACAGACCCTAAAGCTACACGTGACCTGGGCTAAACACTGTAATACAAAGGTAAGTATCCATTTATATTTTAACATGAATACATGTATATACAACTAACCAAACATCAACTCCTTCCCTATCCCCTCACTCGCAAGTCCAATTCTCGGCCATCGCCTCCTCGGCTCCCTCAGCCAACCTTGCCACTTTCGGGACTGTACACAACGGCCTCTGTCTCACCACCCCCTTCCCCGGATCCCCATCCCTCCACGCCGTCGCCACCACCTCGTCCACCGGCCGCCCCTTCTCCACCCAGTCCATCATAGCCAAAATGACATCATGTCTCGCGTCGGCGAACCCGGGGACCGAGTAGAGGGAGGTGTTGATGGCGGCGGGCTGGTTGGCGGCGGCTATGTACCAGGGGGCGTCGACATGGGAGTTGGAACAGTGGCCCATGCCGGGGATGTGGAAGAGGCGGAACCAGTCACGGAGGGAATCGGGTGATGACTTGTTGAGGGCGGCAGCGGTGCGGTTGTAGAAGTACTCTGAGGAGCCGGGGGGGATCATGGAGTCGGCTTGGCCGTGGTACAGGAGCATTTTGCCACCGCGATCACGGAAATTGGCAAGGCCGGTGAAGTTGTCGGCATTGGTTTGTCCCGGGTTGAGCGCATCGATGGACGCAAGCATGTCGTCGGACCAGAGTTCGGGGGTCCAGGAGGCATTGTTGAGGACGAAGTTGGCAACGTAGCCGGTGCCGAGATTGGAAGGTTCGAGGGCGCCGTAGAGGACGACGAAGAGGTCTTCAGAGGAGGGGGTTTGGCCTGGGAACTGCCAGGTGCCGTTGATGTACCAGGGTTCGTAAATTTTCTTGAGAGTGCCGATTTGCGCGGGGGTCAGACAGTTGGAAGTGATGTTTCTGCTAGTGTCACAGGTGAGGAGGTCGTAGTCTATCTTGCAGTTGGCGGGATCCGAGACGATGCCGTCGGTGACGCCGTCGAGCCCGTCGCATTGCGTGACAACATGCTTCCGTATGACCGGGAAGAGCTTCGGGGTAATCCGGGCCTCCCCGGCCAACCTGCCATTCTTCAACCCATTCACCAACGTCCACGGCTGCAAATGCGTCGCCCACCACGCCGGCGCACCCACAATAACCCCGTCAAAGCTCTCAGGATCCCCCTGCGCCTCGCGGATCCCCTGGCGGCCGCCGGTGGAGCAGCCGGCGTAGTAGCTGTAGTGGATGTCGTCATGGTAGAAGGAGCGGATGATGTGCTTGGCGTGGAGAAGGGAAAGGTGGAGGGCGCGGTAGCCGAAATCAAGGCGGGTTTCGGGGTTGTGGAGGGCCCAGGTGGCGTCGGTGGTGGTGGAGTTGTGACCGGTGTCGGTGGAGAGGGTGGCGAAGCCGTATTTGACGGAGGCGCCCATGTCGATCCAGTTGATGCCGCCGCCGAACTGTGGGAGGGAAATATCAGTGTGTGTATGTAGAGGTATATGTCTATGTATCTGTATATATTCACATATATCCATACGTGGTCATACACAAATACATATACGTAACTCAGCGCTGCTGACGTCAACTTACTCCGCCATTCCCCGATGTCATCATCCTCCCATTCCACCCCTCCGGCAAAAACACCCCAAACCGAACCGAGCTCGTCCCCGATGACTCCACCCGCACCGTCACCGCACACAGCTCTGGCAGCCCCGTCGGCACCTTTGGGAACCCGAGGTCAACAACGCCCTCGCCGTAGGCGGAGCCCGTGGGGACGTAAGTGGCGTTTTCAATGGTGAGGATGGGGTGGTAGGCAGCGAAGTGGGAGATGGAGCATTTGGTGGAGAAGGGGGTGGAGGCTGAGGCTGCGGTGGCCGTGGTGGCGAGGAAGGTAGAGATGATAGTTTTTGGCTTCATCGTGAGGTTGAGTCTTAGGGATCTCTATCAATGACGATGGTGACGGTGATGATAGAAAAAAAAGAGAAGAGGGAAGAAAAGGAAGAGGAGATCACTCTCGCAGATAATAGAGTGGTTAATTTAAATGCATGTTTTCTCTCCAGCACTCCATCAGATCCCGGGGCTAGATCCTTTGGGTTGGATGATGGATGATACAGGAGCCGTGCAGTGCGGAAGAGCAAATTCTCTTGGTTATTTTGATCTCCATCGCTGAGTCCACTAGCAAGTGGGAGCTCGATAGTTTCCATAGCGGTCATGCCGTGCGTTGACTGAGATTAGTATTCACATTGTCCCAGTATCACGATCTAGCCAACTAGTATCTTGTTTATGTCATGTCTGCTAAACTATGATATTTGAATGATGAGAGTCCTCCTCAGGGTCCTTCAACAACCATTGTCGAGTTCCACCGGGCCGTTGCTGACCGTGACATGACCCCTGTTGTTGGAAAAAAAAAATGTCACCCTATGACTTATACCTCTTAGGGTCTCTGTTGGAGTCTGCAATCTGGTCATCTCCACTTAACATCGGCACCAACCCTGACAGACCCTACCCATGAATCATAAGAGCAATATACACAATTCTGACCCCAATGTATAGCTAAAAACAACGCAATTTATGTATGTACCTATGCGTGTATGTATGCACCTAATGAAATAAAAAAACACCTTTTCATTATCACCTCACAAATCCCTTCTTCACCGGAACCCCCGCCCTCCCCCGCTTCAACAACCCCTTCTTCGCATTAACGCTCCCCTTCCTCACCTTAGGCACGCCCTCCACCGCCCTCTTAACCACCCGATACATCGTGCCGCCCACCGTGACATCCATCGTCTTCAACTTCCTCCTCTTTTCCTCTTCCCGTCTCTTCCCCTGCTTCACCTTCCTCTCTGCCTCTTCAGTGCTGCCCATGACCCCGTCCTCGTCATCGCTGTTATCGTCATCAGAGTCCAGGAAAGCCTGGGGGAGGACAGCGGGGAGGCCCTTTTTAATGGTGCGGGATTTGGCAATGGTGTTATTATTCTTGGTGGCTTTTTCGGCGGCGAGGGCCTCGGTGAGTTGCGATTCGAGTTCGGCTTCCTTGGCGCGACGGACAGCGGCGGCTTCTTTGAGGAATCGGTCGCGTTTTTGTCTCTTGGTCTTTTCGGCGGCGGCGGCCCTGTAAGTTAGGGGTGGTTAGCGTTACTGGTCATCTCTAAGACGTGTATTGAGCCAGGTGAGGGATAGACCCTTACTCTTGAGCTGCTTTCTGCGCAGCCTTGGCCTTCTCTCTGGCCTCCACTGCCGCCGACGACAACGTCACCTCCTCGGGCGCCTCATCATCATCCGACTCTTCTTTTTCCTGCTGCTGCTCCTGCTCAGCTACCACCGGGACATCTGGAATCTCAACGTCATCATTTCCCTCATCATCCGAGTCGAACTTGACCACAGTGGACAGCAATGGCTTCCCAGGTTGTATAGGCATGAGCGTGGGTGTCGCGGGGATTGAAGGGGACTGTTGTTCTTGAGGAATGGGCTGTTTGGGAGTGGCAGATTTTGGCGTCGTGAGTTTGGGAGTTGCTTGCTTCAGGGTCGGTTGTTTGGGCATCGGTTGTTTTTGCGGGGTGGGCTGTTTCAGGGTGGGCTCTCTCGAAGTCGCAGACTTCAGCATGGCAGTCTTTGGGGTGGCCGCCTTGGGAGTGGCAGCTTTAGGAGTAGTAGTCTTGGGAGTTGCTACCTTCTCCACTTCTTCCATCTCCCTTTTCTCTTCTTGTTCAGTCTTCTCTTTCTCTACTTCAACCTCCACCTCCGGCTGAACCTTGCGCTTCCCCTCCGGAGTCCTACCTGGAGTTTTAGCAACAGTCTTCGCTGGCGTCTTTGCTAGTGTCCCATCTTCGCCCACCTTGACTGCCGTCGTTCTTCTCCGCCTCGGCGTCACTGGCAACACGGGCTCCGAGCCAAAGGAATCGCGCTTAGCGCCTCTAGCGATTGCTGAGCGCGTGTAAACCATTGTCGGGAGGGGCCTTGCAATTGAAAAGAAAAAAGGAAAGAAAAGAGAAATAAGCAGTAAAAATAAATGCACAAGGAGAGGACTCCAATTGCAATCACAATGGGCCAATGTTTGCTTGGGCTGCGGGTTGCTGCTGGCTTTTTTTAGAAAAAAAAATCCAAGCAGAAATGTAGTTGAAAAAAAAAGAGTGGGGCGATAAGATAATACACGTGATTGCAGGAGTGCTGCACCCAGGCTCCCAAGCATAGTTACACGACAATGCCATCTCCAACGTCAAGACAACTCGCCTATAGACTCATCTATAATTAGTCTTAATGGTCCGCAAACATATCCCCCGGGTCTTCTACCCAGCCCTGGGCACTCCGGCTATCTCCACCCGCACCTTCACCACAGCCCCTCCTCTCTCCGCAAAGCACTCCTGGCACAACCAGCCCTCGCCCACCGTCACTCGGCGGACCGCCCCCACGCCCGAAAACCAAGCACACAATGCGACCATCATCGCCCAGACTGTCGCTAGATCCCGGGCATATGCAGTGACGAAGGCGGAGATACCAGATCTAAGGAGGTTTGTAGCGGCGGCGGAGAAGTGTGGGTTTGGCGGGGTGAGGGGGAAGTTATTGAGGGATGTGGTGGAAAAGTTGGTTGCGGGGTGGCCGGAGGGGGAAAGAGGGTGGGGGTGGCTAGTGACGTGGGCGAAGGGTGGGTTTCTTTTGCATTCTATGGGATCGATAGACTGACACTGCACAGATAACAACTACTCGGCGAAAACCCTCCATAACGCCGCCATCACCCTGTTAACCTCCGCATCCACCACCGTAACCACCTCCTCCCAAACCATCGCCCTCACCCTCCTCTACGCCGCCTACCTCGTCTCCCCAACCCCTTCCCACCTCATCACTCTCGCCCACCTTTCCCTCTTCCACCGCCAGGAACTCTCTGCTTCCAACATATTCCAAGAGGCCCGGAAACCTTGGCGGGACCTCGTCACCTTGGGGGATCCGGATGCTCAGACGGTGGAGGCTCGTGGGCTGCTGTGGCAGAGGGATGGCCAAGAAGAGGCGGCGCGCCGCCTGTTGGTACAGGCGGTCGGTAAGAAAGAGTTTCATTTCCGCCCGGTGGCGTTGACGATGTTGGGGAGATTATGTGAAGATGCAGGGGATGATAGGCAGGCGGGTAGATTATTCAAAGAGGCTGTAGACAAGTACGATTACTCGGTGGCCCACGATGAGATTGCCGCGGCAGCGAAGGCGGAAGTAAAAGAAGACAGCTGGTGGCGGAGGGGATTACTTGGGGATGTTTGGGGGTTGCGGGAGATCATGACAGCGTTTAGTGGGTGGACGTTGACGGACAGGTCGGGAGCGGATCGGCCGATGTATGACGAGAGTGCGCGGCAGCTAAGAAAAATTGTGAAGGGGTTATGAGGGGAATATAAAAGGGTTAGGGTTGTGATGGAGCTAGGCCATTTTGTTTTTATATCTACTTGTATTTTTATATTGAATTGGGGGTGAATATTAGGGGTATTATTTTACTATGCTTTTGGTGGGAAAACATTGTATATATTAGCTGAAATCATGAAATGGTGTGATTTGATTAACTAGTGAGCGGTGCGAAGGTTTGAGCAAGTTTTGCGGGGGGTGTGCGTGGGTTTTGCAGAGGACGAGGTCAAGAGGTTGACGACGCCGAGAAGCGGCGTTTTTATATAGAAATGAAGAAGGCGAATAAGAGAAAAAGAAAGACTAATAGTTGTTGGTTGTCTTGGGGGTGAAACGGGGAAATTGATGTTTTGTTTTATATGTTTTTGATACACAGGTTCTGGAGGCATATGTTCATTTACTTGCTCAATTGGGAGCAGATGCTGAGTGGTTGATATATATCAACTTCACAGGTTCATAATTCCAGTGATTCTCGCTTTTGGTCATACTCACATTCACTCTTGCACACATTACATCATCAACCCCTTGAATCCTCCGGATCTCATATCCGTCTCCAGCTACTACTACCACTACTCACCTCATAAACCACCGCCAAGATGGACATGGACATGGGAATGTCCATGTTCCGCTCCGCCGATGAATCCGCCACTCGTACCTTCTGGTATCTCATCGCTGGAGCCACTGGCCTCACCGGCGCCCTCCGACTAGTCACCTACCTCGAACTGCGCGCCCGGTAAGCACTCACCCTCAACCATCTCCGCCTCAACAAACAAATCAACCCCAACTAACAAGATACCAACCAGCCTCGCACAATGCCACAGCCACAATGACCACGACAAATTCCCCTCACCAACAGCCTCCCGCCCCCGCGGCCTCGCCACCCAACTCCTCGCCACATCCACCACTCTCCTCCGCGAACTCCGCCACCCCACCCTCACCATAACCACCCGCTACCTCTCCTTCCTCTCCCCGCCCCCCCTCGGGCGCTCCATCCTTCTTGCCGCCTACCTCCTTACCCTTACCCTCCTCTCCACGCACAACGCCGTCGTCTCCGACGCCTACTATTGGGAGCGCATCGGGTACCGGAATGCCTGGACAACCATGATGCAGTTGCCGCTGGCGGTCCTGCTGGCGGCGAAGGCATCACCGATGAATTGGATTGTGGGCGTGGGACCCGAGCGGTTGAATTGGGCGCATCGGTGGGTGGCGAGGGGGATCTTGCTGACAGCGACGTTGCATGGATGGTTTTTCTATGCGGAGTGGGCGCGGGCGGATTTTGTGGAGTTGGAGTTGGAGACGTTACCGGTGGTCAAATATGGGATAGGCGCCTGGGGGATCTTCTTATGGAATTGCCTGACCGGATTTGCCCCGTTGCGGAGCCTCGGATATGAATTCTTCGTCGCTCAGCATGTCGTGAGTATCGCTGTGTTAATGTGGTGTCTCTATAAACACGTGCCCGACTATGCCCGCTATTGGCTCTGGTTTGCCATTTGCACCTGGGCCTTTGACCGGGCCGGACGAGCTTCGCTATACCTATTCCGTAACATCCAATTCCACCTCAAAAAGAAACCCGCCGGCTGCCACGCCACTCGGCACATTGGCTACACGGCCTCCGCCGTGCCTCTCGGCAACGTCACCGTGCTAACCATCAAGGGCCTCCACTGCAAATGGACCCCCGGTCAGTACATATACCTGTACATCCCAGCCCTCGGCCCGCTAGAAACCCACCCGTACACTTTAGCCTCCGCCCACCGCGTATCAGGCGTCTGCACTTGCAACTCGGCCCAGCTCGTTATCCGCAAGCACGGTGGCTTCTCGAAACGACTGCACAACGCCGCCATAAAAGCAACGAGTACTCACCAACGGCCGGCCGAGTTCACAGCGTTCATTGCGGGGATGTATGGGCATCCGCCGCGGGTAGACGGGTTTGAAAATTTGGTGTTAGTGGCGGCGTCGACGGGGGCGTCGTTTACAATGCCGATTTTAGAGGGGATTGAAGAGCGGAGGGGGTGTCTGAGGAGGGTTGAGATGATCGTGACAGCGAAGGGGGAGGAGGTGGAGTGGTATGTTGAGAGGATCAAGAAGGCGGTGAGGGCTCTGGAGAAGATGGGGGTTAGTGTTAGAGTTCACGTGGGAAGGACCGGAGATATTGACAAGGAGAGCCGAGGTGAATCTGGCAGCTCGGGAGGCAGATCGGGAATGGGTGATGATACAATCATAATTGAAGACGATGGAATCCGAAGACGGACATCGACCCCGGACAAAGACATCGAATCGGCTATCGGCGCCTCCGCCTGCTGTGCCGCCGGACAACCGCTACCCACTGAATCTCCCGTCTCTATTACCAAGTACACCGGGCGCGTTAACATTGAGATGGTCATCCGGGACGTTGTGGAAAAGGCTGTCGGCGAGACAAGCGTCGTGGTGTGCGGGGGCCAGGTGTTGACAGGGCGAGTGAGGAATCTGGTAGCGGGGTTATCGGATGAGCGGGCAGTGCATAAGGGGAGCGGGGCCCAGGGGATACACTTGTATACGGAGGAGTATAGCTATTGAAAAGTAATAGTGGTGATTTGTTCTTGTATATAGATCTGTATAGTATATATAACCCTAAAATAATACACTTATTTACGCATATTCACGGCCCCACTCAATTCACGGCCATGCCCCTCGCACCGTCCTTCCCAATCAGGAAATCCCATTTGCACCCATTAATTTTTCCTTATGTCATCAAGCAGCGTTCCCTGCCTGGCCACTAACAGTTTAAAGTGTGACCGCCCATAAAAATCTGTTAGTGCAGAAAAAAAGAGAAAAAAATCTTATCGAGAAAGTACCTTTACGTTTGGAGGGGCAAGACGAAAAAATTAGTGTGTCAGAAAAGGATTCAGACGACTTTTTCCTTTTTCTTCCTGGTATGACTAAGGGGACATGATTGTTCGAAAGGGCTTTTCCTTTTTGAATAGAGTTTCTGCACGATTAGCAATATCATCACCGGCGACAGTGACTTCTTTGACTTCTTTCTGTCATTACCCCATCTTTAACAATAACAACTACATTAAACGACACCCACTCACTTCTGCTCTCCTCCATACCACTGTCCTCCGCCCCGCAAAACCCTCCTACTCCGACCCCACTAACACCCACCTCCTCCATTCTCCATTCAACACCACCCCCACCGCCTACCACCCCCTCAAAATGGTCGCCGTCGACCAGCTCTCCGGGCTCCTAGCCAAACTGCCTGTGTCCGAGCTGGAAAGCTACCCGAACTGGTATCCACGGGAGAATCCTGTGGACGTGTACCGGTCGCATATTACAGCGTTGTTGCATGAGGTTTCGGGGGTTGATAAGGATATTATTTACCCGGCGTTGCAGTGGACGACGGGGTTGGATAAGGGGGATTTGCTAGTTGCTGTGCCGGCGTTGAGGGTGAAGGGTAAGAAGCCGAATGAGCTTGCCGAGGAGTGGGTTGCCAAGGTATGTTCTAACCATTCAAGCAATTCATTTCGAGGTTTTCCTCTTTTCTTTTCAACACACCACTGAAAAAAACTGCTAACTTGCTTGTCTCTCTCAGTTCCCCGAATCCCCCCTCATCGAAAAGCCCATCGCCTTCAACCACTTCCTCCAGTTCTTCTTCAAGCCCAGCCCCCTTGTCAACCTCGTCCTCCCCCTCATCCAGTCTCGTGGCAAACTCTACGGCCAAAACGACAAACTCGGCCTCCGCAACCCCGAGGACACTATCTCCACTGACCGCAAGCGCATCATTGTCGAGTTCTCTTCTCCTAACATTGCCAAGCCTTTCCACGCCGGTCACCTGCGATCTACCATCATTGGTGGGTTCCTGGGTAACCTGTACGCTGGTGCTGGCTGGGATGTCATCCGCATGAATTACCTTGGTGACTGGGGTAAGCAGTACGGTCTCTTGGCCCTCGGGTTCGAAAAGTACGGCTCTGAGGAGAAACTCAAAGCCGACCCCATCAACCACCTGTTTGAAATCTATGTCAAGATCAACAACGACAAGAGTGACGAGGAAAAGAATATTGCCGATTTGATGGCCACGGGCAAGGCAGAAGAGGCCGCTGCTCTCAAGGAGGCTGGCACCGACGAGCAGGCTCGCAAGTACTTTAAGCTCATGTGCGACGGCAACTCCAAGGCTCTGGCACAGTGGCAAAAGTTCCGCGACTTGTCGATTGTCCGGTACAAGGAGACGTATGCTCGTCTGAACATTGTATTTGATGAGTTCTCGGGCGAGTCGCAGGTGAAGCAGGAAGCCATGGACAGCGCAGCCAAGATCTTAATTGACAAGGGGATCGCTGAGGAGTCGGATAAGGCTCTGATTATCGATTTTGCAAAGCATGTGCCGGGCAAGGCGGGAAAGTCACTGGAGAAGCCCATTATCCGCAAAAAGGACGGGACTACGCTGTACCTGACGCGGGATATCTCTGAGCTTCTGCGCCGTCATGATCAGTACAAGTTTGACCACATGATTTACGTGGTTGCCTCGGCACAGGATCTCCACTTGAAGCAGCTGTTTAAAATTATTGAGCTGATGGGTCATGAGGACATTGCTAAGAAGGTGCAACATGTCAACTTTGGGTTGGTGCAAGGCATGTCGACTCGCAAGGGGACGGTTGTCTTTTTAGATGATATTCTGCGGGAGGTGGGTGAGCACATGCACAAGGTGATGAAGAAGAATGAGGAGAAGTACAAGCAGGTGGAGAACCCGAATGCTATTGCGGATATCCTGGGTATTTCATCGGTCATGGTACAGGACATGACTGGCAAGAGGTGAGCTACTACAGAGGAGGATGACAGCTTATACTGGATATACACAGATGCAGGTGGATTAACATTTTGGCACAGAATCAACAACTACGACTTCAACATGGAAACCATGACCTCGTTCGAGGGCGACACAGGCCCCTACCTCCAGTATGCCCATGCCCGCCTCGCCTCCATCTCCCGGCGCGCGCGGGCCACGGGCATCAGCGATGCCGACATAACCTCAGCCAACTGGGCGCTCCTCTCGGAGTCGCATGCGGTCAACCTGGTGCGGTTGCTAAGCCAATACCCGGATGTGTTTATTAACACGCTCAAGACGCTGGAGCCGACGACGATCTTGACGTATCTGTTCAAGATGACGCATGTATTGAGTTCGAGTTATGATGTGTTGAAGGTGGTGGGGTCGGAGAGGGAGGTGATGGTAGCGAGGTTAGCGTTGTATGAGGGGACGAAGCAGGTGTTGGGAAATGGGATGCGGTTGTTGGGTTTGACACCGGTGGAGCGGATGTAGGCGATATAGACGGGGGATCTGAGATGAGTGGGGATAAAAGGATGAATGTTAAATGTAGTGAATATGGATGATTGAGATATCTAAAAGAGAGTGGATGGTTTTTGAGGTTGCGTATGGTGTCTATGAATATCTTGTAGCTGGCCAATATGTCTGGTAATGTCTCTATACCATCGTGTTAGCCGGTAGCCCAATGCTACAGTGGTGCATAACATCATTTCCGCCTTTTAATCTCTATACGATAGATTAAGGCAAGGGTTTCCCCAGATTGTGTTAGTGTAAGTGTGTGGTAACCCTAATAGTAACCATATAACTATAACCCATAAATGTATATGTCAAGGCGCAAAGAAAGGAAAGCTTGGACCTGCAAAGAGATATGATTGGGGCTTGGCATTGGAGGGTCTATTGTTTCTGGGTGCTTTGGTTTTTTTCTCTATATGTTGTGAGGGATTTTGAAAAAATAAATTGATGTTTGTGGTGGTATCTACACAATTATCAATGACTTTCAAGTTTTAGGTGCTCGCTCGGTGAGTTGACTGTGGCTTGGGGATTTTTCAAAAAGGAAAAAATTTGGCATTTTGACAAGTGGTGTGGCAGCAGCGGTGGCGGCGATGACGGAGAGGGAAGGAGGGACAAAAAGAGTTGGTTGGTTGTCTACATGTGTATAACATGGGTTGGGATGATGGGATGATGCTAAATAGGAACTGTCAGATCTCTCGAAGATCTCATAAAGGCAGATTGTGGGTCTACCGAGAGAGAGCTCAAGTCAATATTTAGCTGATATATAGACAAATAAATGCCAGATATTAAATGTGAATGTCTCTGAGTGAGTGGTGCCCGTGCCCTGTCCATGGTATGGTCCCATTGTGTAAAATTAATGTCACTTCCGCCCATTTCCCATTTCCCTATTCCTGACAACAGTGAGTGAGGGTCCTCTCTTAGTTCCTGGCCAATAGAGTGTCGCTTTGGGCGAATAACCGCGTGGGTTGATTCCCTTGGCCTGGTCCTGGCTGTGGGCCCTGGTGAGTGACTAAATCAGTAAGAGAAGACAATATTGTATCTGGACACAACACACAGACATAGACATGGAGGAGACGTTGACCATATAAAACCCATATTATTTTTTCTTTCTTTCTTTCTCTGGGAAAAAGTCTCGCTCTTGCTCTGCTTCTGTACCTCCTGGCTCTGGCCTGGTCTTGTCACCAGAATCTAGAATGGCCCATGGCCCGCAGCTGTATGGCCCGTAGATAACCCATAGGCCATAGCCCGCATGGTCATCACGATGCTTTCTTGCTTTATTCCCCGTGCGTCGAGTATGTCGTTTATGTTTTTTCTTTTTCCTTCTCCTTTATTATAATATATGTATTTAAAAACATTCATCTGTTTCTATTTCGCACTTGACAACTGATCTGCAGTTTCCAGATTCGTTTGTGAATCTTTTTTCTTTTTTATTTCTTTATTTCTTCCTTCCTCCGTGAATGACCGCTGTTTACTTTCGGGACTGCAGTTGGTGATCCATCATGTTTGGTAGGTTTCTTTGTCTATTGACGTCCATTCTTTTACCAATCGATCATTTTGTATATCATTCTTACGTTCGTTTACCATCTTTGAATCTCCCTTGATCTAATCTTAATCCCTCGTTACTTATCCATCACCATGCGCTTTACCCCCTTCGTCTTCCTTCTCCCCCTCCATTCCGTCCTCGCCTCCCCCCTCCTCACCCTCGACCCCGAACTCCCCCTCCCCACATCAACCTCAACTTCCTTTTTTCCCTCCTCAGCCCAGTCCACCCCTGATGCCGCCGTAACCTTACCCGGCGGCCACCTCTCAGGCTACTTTGCCGACCATCTGGCCATCGATACGCTAACGCCGGTCAAAGTCGACGGCGAGTGGACCATGGTGGAACCCGGGGAGCTCAAAAGACGAGAGGCTGAGGCAACTACTGTTTCTTCTTCCTCTTCAGGCTCCACATCATCAGCCTCTGCTACGGCAACTTCCTCTTCTTCTTCTTCCTCCGCCGACTCCGCCCTCCCCACGCCCCTCGACGGCCACCTCGCCTACAACTTCACTACCAACTCGGGCAAATCCTGCCCCGCTTTCCTCAACTCCCTTCTGGCCTCCGCCCAATTCAAAGCCTGCTACCCCCTTTCCATGCTCCTCAAGGGCTCCTCCTCCTTCTTCGAAGCCCAAAAGCAACTCGCCACCCTCACCACCGTCCTCGACGCCTCGTGCGCTGCCGACTACACTGTCTGCTCCGCCTTCATGTCCCAGCAGGCCGCCGCCCTGACCAACAGCTCCAACTGCGCCGACGAATACAACGCAAGGCAATCTTCCATCATGACCATCTACTGGGGCCTCCGATCGTACGCCCCGCTGTATAAAGCCACCTGCATTCAGTCCTCAGCATCCTCGTCGGCGTCCTCGGCCTATTGCTATGCTCTCGCTATCACCAACACCACTACCACCGGCAACGCCTACACCTACTTCCTGCCCTTCAACGCCACCATGCCCACCGGGAAACCCATGACCTGCACGCAGTGCCTGCGCGACACCATGACCGTCTTCCGCACGTTTACAGGGGATGAAGGTGGGGCGTTGCGCGGGACGTATGAGGGGGCTGCTGAAGTGATTAACGGGGCGTGCGGGGAGGACTTTATCGAGACGGGGGTCGAGGAGGCGACGGGGTCGGCGGATGGAGCGTCGATGGTGACAAGTGGGGTAGAGAGAATGGCGGGGTCGGTTTCGTGGGGGCTGGCCGGGTTAGGGTCATTGTTGTTGTTGGTGATGTAAGTTTATGTGTGAGTGTGTTGGATGTATTTATTCTTCGTAATTGTTAGTTTTCCTCGAGGCCTTTTTATGTACATATATAATGAGTAATCAAACCTTGCCTCTCACCTATACACAAACCCTAACCCACGCAATCACATGATGTATTCTTCAAGTATAAACCCTAAAAAGTGCAACTATAACCCCTATGCTCTGCCACATGACCCATGACCAGACGTGCAGCTGTAGACAGACAATTCATGCACGTTGTCTGCAAGTTCCGAGACCCGGGTGATGATTCCATGCAAGGTGCAGATGGGATGCAGAGAGAGAGAGAGAAAGAGAAAAAGAGAGGGAGAGAGATGTGTCGAGACCGGGTTTTCGGGGATGGCCCAGCGGAAGCAGAGATTGGAGAAGTTCGAGGAAAGAGAATGGCTGTAGTTGTAGATTGGTGATGGGCTGAAGGTGAGATGTAGAAAGTACATGTATATAAAAAAGGTTAGCAGTGGTCAACAATAACAGTGATGCCAAAAATAAAGACAAAAGACAAAAAAAATTAATCTAACAATTTAGCTCCCATCTCCACTTCGTACCACCTCACCCCAGGATCCACCTTCGGCATTGTATCGTATCGTCATGTTTTTCCCTCCCTTCCCTTTCAACCATCTCTTCCCTTCCTTCCTTTCCTTTCCTTCCTTCCTCGATTCCTTAATTCCTTCCTTGTTTTTCCTTCCCTCCTTCCTTCCTTCCATTATAGAACGACCCCTGTCGGTTTGCCGGACGAAAAGAGGGACGAGAATAATCATAAGACGGGGGGTGTCCGGGCATGTGGGTTTTGGGTAGTTTTCGTTTTTTTTTGAGCGGAAGCTGACAGTTCTTTGTTTTGTACACGGATACATGTATGCATACGTGTGTACATATAAAACACACACACATACATATATATGCACACGTCCCTTTTTTTTTTACCCGTCTTCTACCACCAGCATTCATTTATCTCGAGTACGCCCACCTAAACACGCCCCTTCTCTTCACTCACTTCTTGCCGTCTCCAAAACAACCTTACACGGAAACTACCTCATCAATACCACTTCCGCCCCTAACCTTATCAGTCGCCAAACCTTATCTAATTACGCCCTATCCACATATGAACCCACATTTTCCCACCGCCTCCGCCCCCGAGCGGTCTCTCCCCCCGCTCACTGAAATCACAGCAGCAGCAGCGGCACCTCATGAATGGTGGGGGCCCCGGGTGTTTACAGAGGGCCTAGGGTATGGAGGGTGGCAGGAGCAGCGGGATGTGGAGAGTCGGGGATGGAATTTTGACTTTCAGGTGGGACTGGTGGCAGGAGCGGGGTCGGGGTTGAGGGGGTCCGGGAGGGAGGCGGTTTATGGACAGGTTAATGAATGCTATCCACAACATCAACAACCACATCAACACTACCAATATCCATCTGCACAAAGTTACCACCACCACCAACAACAACAGCAACCACAACTACAACTAGTCCAGTACCCCCCCGGCCAACAACAAACACACTCATCCCCGCCTCCACGCCGACGAAGCAGCGACTACACCCCCGCCCGCACTCTACGCCCCTCAAGCCCCGCAATAACCGTATTTACTAGAATCCCCCGCTCCCCACCCCGTCACCGGACCAGTCCCATTCCTACTCATCAACCCCACCCCCACCCCCAACATCAACCAC
>JABFIG010000160.1:0-54256 GCA_017139545.1 Ambrosiella cleistominuta | reverse complement strand
TTAAACAAAAAAAAAAAAAAAAAAAAAAAAAAAAAAAAACGCAGATTAGCCACTAGCACCCACTTTGGCCATTTCCGGGCAAAAGAGCTGTAATAGTGTATTTTATTTTATTCTATTTTATTCCTTTTTATTCCTTTTTATTCCTTTTTTTTTGGTCTGTGTGATGGGTTTTCTTCATGGGGTTTCGCTGGTGCAGGTGCAGCTAATGCAACATTCCTTTTCTCCCTTTACGCAGGTACCTGATCGTAATGGTATTAGGGTTTCAGTCGACGTAATGGAAAAGAGAGAGTCGCGTATTTTAGGGGTTTTTTTTTTGTTGTCGTAACCCTACTGTTGTGTGAATTTGAATTTGATTTGAATGGTGATGGGGTAACACTAATTTAGGATATCATAATGAAGATAATGAACATATGCTTAGTTTTTAGTACTTTGATTTTCTCCCGGTAGTTTAATGTCCCGCTGCTCGACTCTAAAAAACCAAATATTAACTAAATATTCAAAACGTCATCTGGTAACACAACATGGCAGTCACCCTCCACCGGAACCGTTTACATACAAGCTCGGTACATCTCCGCATTGCATCTCGGGACAGCATGCACATCCGAATGACCCCGCCCAGTCCAACACAAGACACCCGATAAATATATAGTCTCCAACAATAGAAATATGTATTTGGTCAGAATGGCCCTCACCCAGGATTTTTGCGTGTTGTGGCCGATTAGGCAGTGAGCCGCCCCTTGATTTTATATGCAGCTGTGTATGTATCTGAATAAATAACCCAAAAAGTTGAGATGCGTACTTTGAGGTCCGAGGCTTAAAGTTCAGACGTTGTTGGTTCATATACCGAGATTTTTTTTGTTTGATAGATGAGGGGTTACATTTTGTGATCTGCCATGAGGGATTCCTGTGATTCCAGTGTGCTGTGTGCATCGTCACAAATAATTAAAAGTACGAGTCTGGTTTGGTGGGTCCCGGTTCGGTTGTTTCTTCACCGAGGCCGATGGTGGGTGGTCTGGTTATCGGGAGACTGTGGCGATGGAGCTGTGCCCCTCGTGAACTTTAACTGCAGACAAGCCAGCCATAAAGATGTAAATACAGAATATCGAAACCCAACATCTTTTGTGCGTATATATAAGCTCAATATTGTCGCCCCCATCAGCATGGCAGATTCCACGTCCCGCTCAGTTAAGACGTTCCCCCATCTCCCCATCACCACATCTCCATTTTACAGATAACCAAATCAATTTTTGTTAAAATCAACAGATACAAAAAAAAAAAAATACCTCACGGTGCCAGATATCAAGAGAGAATTTCCATAGAGCAATTAACTGCATCATCAGCATCACCGTTAGCGAAAATTTTAGTGTAATTGGCGATCTAACCTTATCTGGACATATCATCGTCGTCAGCCTTTTGTTGTTTTGTTCATGTGAGCGTCCACCAGCATTTGTCAACAATTTGCAAATATTTGATTATCTAAATAGATATACGGCTTGGCTCAACGGCACATGGCAAAAATCGGACCACTGCAAGATAGTGAATACAGTAATTTTCCGAGACCAAAGCCAAATATTAATATCCACATAATCCTCTCCCCCCCCCACTGTGAGTTGATCCACGTAAATAAATACCAAATGTGTCTGACCTTGCACGGCCTTAGAGATCCGCGACAGTGATCAGTCAGCTTTATTGGCGAGATGCCCTTTAATGCAACGCTAGTCTGTTCATCATCCCAGACGAATACAACGGAGGCGATTCTGTGTTGATTTGGCGATTCATCAATTTTGAGAGAGAAAGAAAAGGAAGGAAGGGGGGTAAAATGGATCTTTAGGATTTATTTACAATGGATAGACGGCGATGGGAAGTTGAGACTTATCTAAGATCGATCATGCGCTTGAGATGATGGCCAGTCAGCAGACCACGAGAAGTGATCGACTCTTGTGGGGTTTAGTGTCTACTAGAGACTTGCTTGGCATTATATTACTGGTGATGTTTATTTTACTTCTCCCTTGGATGCCCTTACCAGAATCCTAACCCTCCTTCAATATTCATGCCCAAAGAAACAAACCCAAGTCGCCGTTTCGTCAGACCAAATCATTGTAACACTACGAAGGTTCCGTAACTCTGACAAAATGCTACATAAAAACTGCCCTGCTTGGCTGCTTGACTGCTGACCATAGGCTAGGCTGTATTGCCCAACCAATGATTCTTATCATGATCTGTTAACCATGACATCAGAATGCCAGAATGTTCATGCTCATGCGCTTTTTTTTTGTCTTGCTTTATAGTCACGCTTTATATCTAGAAGCCACCAACATCCTGACATCCAGACCACAAAGTCTCACCAAGCTTCCAGAATTCAATGCGGCATCCCTTCATCTTGCTATTCTCGGTGGCCATATCGCGGTTATCCCTACTTTGTCCCCTTCCTCGGTTGCCCAGCATAGCGTAGAGCATTAATTTGTGTACCCCCACACACCAAATGCTTTTTTTTTTTTTTAAAAAAAAGCATCGAATATTTCGTCTTTTGAAACCAATAGTTACTAGAGTCAGCCTTTTCGTATTTCCCCTCGCTATCACCGGCCGCCGGTGTCAACAACGGAAAACCCGCTCCGAAAAGAGCGACCGGGTGCCTGGTTTCCCTTACGCAATAGGAACTTGTCTTTTTTTTTTTTCATCACCGGTACGTCCCATCCATCCTCTACGGCAGCGGTGCTGCCTCGGCAAACGTCAGGGGATTATTATTCCGGGGCTCCAAAAAAAGCCTAAATAATAAATTCACATATTTCAGTCGTTTTCGTTTCCGATATATCCGTAAGCATTATTCTCGTTGGAAGCTTGGCATCTTTAGAATCAACTAACTAACCAACCTGGGGACACCGTGAATGTAACAATGCTGGTGAGCAAAAACGACCATGATATGTATATATTTATATTCTTGTAAACAAAAAAAAAAATACCGAGATGTCTCATATATTGGAAATACTCGGCTGAATATGAGTCCTGCGTCTGCTGGCTCCTTCACCTTCAGATGATATGATTTTCACAGGAATCACCCTCAACCTCCCCCTCGGCGCCGTAAATCTGACGTTTCCTGTTTCCCGTTACCCGTTTGCCATCTTCCCCATTGTACGACATTACTTTCGGATGCGGATAACATGTAAATACATCAAACAGGATGTCTCGCTGATGATCTATTTACTTGCTCATAATGAGCCATATGGTACATAAATACTCAGGGTAAGGGCGATCCGCTTGCGGTGTTGTCATTGCGAAATGATTGAATTATTTGCCCACTAGCTGCTTGGCAAACGTCAGGCATTTTACTTGATTCCAAGACCTGGCTGTGGCCTTGGCCTCAAGAGGTTCTGAGGATCTTGCTTGTCGTTCAGTCGTTCCAATAATTGCTAGTGTTGCACGTAGTTGCAAACAATATCTTTTTTTCTTCGTCATTGTATAACCCCAATAATTCGCAACAATCAACATTTGCTCATTGTTCAGGCCCTAACAAACGACCTTCCGTGGTTTATTCATTGTACGACATGGCAACTTGCATATCATATCTCAACAAACACTGTGGAATTATTCCATAAGTCAATTCTGACCCTGGGCACATATGCCAGGATTAGGGTATATTAACCCTGGTAAATAAACAGATGACAAGCTCAGACATCGCCATCACCAGATGTTACGTGACATGTCGTCTCCTCAAGGCAATGCCAATGTCCCCTCCCTTACAGTGCCCCAAGTCAAAGTTTTGGCATGATTCCCGTACGGCTCCCAGGCCAATAAGCGGCTAGCAAGCTATCTCCTGAACCGCTTACTACGACGGGTTGATCACGTGACTGAGTTTATTTGGAATGGAGAGATCGTTGTTTGTTGATGCAATATTGGTGGAATGCATGCGGAAAATGGTATAGGGAAATAGATGTCAGATTTGAATGGTTGGGGTCAGATAATATCGCAGGTGAGGGTGGATGAGGGCATTCCAGCTGGGTGAGACAAAAAGAGGGGGTTTGCAGCGTGGCGGGCATGTGGTAATGGAGATTCAGGTTGATATTTTGTGACGGACGCAGAATTATGAGAGACACGTGTTTCGGAATTTCAAATTATCGTGATGGAGCATTACGACATATGTATAAAGTTTCTAGACAACATATTATGGGGGTCTTTACGAAGATGAAAGATGGAGGTTCACTTGGAGCCGTATAATCAGTGGCAGTCTGTAGATTCCCGTATATTGTATTTTTCTATATTCCAAACGCCAACCCTAAATCAAGCCCAGCCATCACAACACCCGCCTCTCACCACTACTGCCCTGGCGCCGGGCTAAACATATTCCCTCCCTTCCCCGCCGTCACCTCATTCCACTGCCTCGCAAACTCCCGCAACCCCTCCTGCCCCCCCAAACTCGCATCCACAACCTCCTTTGGCAACTTATGCGCCGAATACTGACTCGAGCTAAAATTATACGCGCTCGGATCATCCTTCTTGACCAGGCGGACCTCTGGATCCACGTACCCGTCGTCCAAATCGCTCCTGCTCGTTAAGATGTCGACAATCTTCTTGGACCCATCAAATTGTAAGCGGATGAATTCTTCGGATTTAACGGCGGGCGAGGCACCTATAAGCGGATGCGGGACGACGAAGTTGAGGAGTTCGGACCAGTCGAACAGGATCGAGTCGGTCGTGGGGGCCCAGGGGTTGATGTCAATCAGGCGGACGCGGCCGAGGCCAGTGTTATCAGGTGACGAGTGGTCTTCGGGGATGTAGACATCAAAGGCAAAGCTGTCGTCGGGGAACGTCATGCACAGTTTCCCCTCGAAGAAGTCGTCGATACGATCGACGATGTCGTCGCGGAGCTTCTCTAGGAACTCGTAGTGGTTGAGGTCTCGTTGGCAGATGCCGACGAGGGTTCTTTGTTTGACGAAGCAGCGGAATTCAAGGGCTGGGTGTGGGTTGAAGAAGGGGCGGAGGATAAGGACGGGCTGGAAGGACTTTTCGAGGACGGTGTCTTGGGTATCGTTGACAGTGGCATCGAAGGCGTGCTCGAGGTCATGTGAGACGAACGAGGAAGATTTCAGCAAAAGGTAGATATCGTTGGGGGTTGTACACTTCATGGTGTTTTGGTGAGAGGAGATCCACGCGGCGTCTTTGGGGGCAGACCAGTTGAGCTTCGGGACAACAGCACCTCCGAGTTCTTTGATAGCGGCAATGATGGCGTTGTGTTGCTCAGGGAACCGCTTGTTAGGAGGCAGGAGAGTCTCAGCCTTGTCACCATCCTCATCTTCGGAGTCGTCAGAGTAGAATTCCTGGACGAAGCTGGAGGAGACACCGGTCGTATGCCACTCATCGGCGTCCTCAGAGGGTGCGTTCGAGTCATCGTCATCGGCAAGAAGGATGCCGTCTTCTTTGATGTAGGCGATTACAGCTGGAGTCAGAGGAATGATCCTGGTCTTGATGCAGTTGGCGCGGTACCTAGGCAGTGTTAGTGGCCGAGTGACAGTTCAAGTTGGGGGAGCGGGAATACGGACTTGGGAAACCACTGATCGTAAGAGCAGTTGATGATGTGAGATTTGTTGACGGGGGGAAATTTGACTTCTCCCAGCTTGACGGGAGTTTCTGTCGTGGCTCTGGGCATTGCGAATAAGCTTTAAAGGAAAGAGAGGTGAAGTATGAGATTGTGCCACCGGAGATGACTCTTGCTGCAAGTGTTTGTAATGTGGCGGCAGGGATTGTTATGCAATTAATTTGACCCAAAAGAGGTAGTCAACTGAGAATCACAGGCCGAATCGTAAACAAGAAAAATTAGGCTATATAACGAACTAAATTTGTAAATTAGAGTTATTGTAATACTAAAACGCCCTTTTTGTTCCAATGAGTTGTCTCCATCAAACCTTCACGACGTCATACCCTACACAAACCCTAATCTTATCTTATCTTATCACCCAGCCTTATTCAAAAATCCAAAGATCACTTTATTTCACCACTGCAGCCTTGTCGCCATCCATCATCAATAAACCCGCCAGCGCAACCAACCGCTAACTGCCACCATGGACAACGTCGGTCTCTCTACCCCTCGTGGCTCTGGAACCTCTGGCTACGTCCAGCGCAACCTTGCCCATATTAAACCGCGCAACCAGCCCATCTACAACCTCGACGAAATCAAGGAGCATCGCCCCCGCGAACCAAACCAAGAAATCCTCGACCATGAGCGCAAACGAGAGGTAGAATCCAAGGTCTTTGATCTCCGCGACAAGCTTGAAGATGAAGAGTAAGCCAGGTAGCACAGCTATAATAAGTATAAGTAAAAATTATTAATTAACCCCAATCTAGTGTCGATGAGGACGAAATCGAACGTCGCTGCGACGTCCTCCGCACCCAACTCCTCGCCAAACTTAACCGGCCAGCCCCCCGCAATGCCCGCCGCGAATTCAAATCCCACGAAGTCCACGAAATGGCTTCTGCCAAACAACGCGAATCCGACCGCATGCGCCGCGCCCTCCGCCTTGGTCGCAGTGGCCTCCCCACGGGGTCTTCTCTTAACCCCGCAAACCGCCGGGACCCCGGGGGCCCCTCAGAGAATGCACCCCGTGATGATTTCCGTCGACGAGATGATAGGAAGGATGGCGGCGGTCGGCGGTATCGGGATCGGGATGCGCCGAGGGAGAGGAGGAGTTGGAGTCCGAGAGGGAGGGGGGGACGGTATGAGAAGGAGAGGGTTAGAGAGCGGAGTTTGCGTAGGGATGGACGGAGTGTGTCGAGAGGGCGGAGCATTTCGAGTGACCGGAGTTTCTCGCGGTCACCGAAGCGGGAGTCTAAGTGGGAACGTCATATCTCGAGGGGCCGATCTGATTCGAGAGGGCGATCAGTGTCTAGGTTGCCTTCGGGGTCACGGTCGCCAGTTAGACGGGGAGGGTCTCAGTCTTTGTCTCGGACGCCATCACCGTCGCGGTCTCCTTCGCGGTCCCGGTCGCTATCTAGATCGCGGAGTCCTTGATATTTGTGGAATTTGTGCGTATATATGGCCAGTTTGTTCTGTTTGAGTTCTATACCATGTTATGTTTCGCTTGAAATTAAATGACTACATGAATTTATCTTCCAAACCCAAAAGCAACGCTGCGTGAGAGAATTCTATCGTATCTTGTCTGCCTGCCTGCGACCATCACCATCTCAAAACCTTAACTTGGGCCCCACAAACACCAACAAAACCAAAACAACCATCAACACACAATTATACACCAACAACATCTTGCGATCCCACCACCCCATCCCCTCCGACACCCTCGTCAACATCGCCATCCGCCTCTCCGCTGCCCGCATGCTCTCCTCTGTCTTGCTAATCCCCTCTACGGCTCTCCCCACCGTCTCTTTGTCTGTCTCCAGCAACTCGGAAAACCCCAGCGCCGACTGTTTTAGATTCAGCGCTATCGCGCTAATCGACGATAGTAATTCTTCCTGTTCCCGGCGCTGCGCGTCCATGATGGCTTCGGCAGTGGCTGAGGTTGTGAGGGGGGTGGAGTGGAGGGGCTTGCTGGAGACGAAGAGGGTTTCGCGGGAGGATGTTGCGGCTGTGGGGTGTTTTTCGGGGTCGGAGGGGTCGGGGGGATGGCAATTTCAGGCGTTATTGTTTCCTTTTCTGTTGGCGCGGGGATCAAATTGGCGAGGGGGCCCAGGGGTTGCGGGTCGGAGGGAGCCACGGCGTAGTCGTTGAGATAATTTAGGCGGGCCTGTAACAGGTCTAGCATGTCCTGGTCCGTCGCTAGATCGCGTTGGATCTTTTGGCGCACGGGGTGACAGAGGGTGGGGAGGAATTGCTGGAGTTGATTGTGGAGGATGAAGCCGTAGGCGAGGTTCTGTGAGATTGATGGTTAGTCGCAAGTGATGATTTTGACGAGGCAGACGTACATTTTGGAGACGGGCACGTTCAAATTCGTTGGTGAGAAGGGTTGATGATGAGTGTTCCGGGGAGAGAAAAGTATTTTCAAGGCGATAAAGGAGCTGCCGGAGCTCAGCGGCCGTTCGCTCCGGTGTCTTTGATATTGAGGAAGTCATGGTGGTTGATTGCGCCGAGTGCGATTTCTGATTCTCTCTCTGTTGACGTGTCCGAAATGCAACAGAAATTAGGCCGTTATGCAAAGAATAGCAGCGTGGCTCGTTGT
Source organism: Ambrosiella cleistominuta (assembly GCA_017139545.1). Taxonomy (NCBI): domain Eukaryota; kingdom Fungi; phylum Ascomycota; class Sordariomycetes; order Microascales; family Ceratocystidaceae; genus Ambrosiella; species Ambrosiella cleistominuta. The sequence goes on along the minus strand of JABFIG010000160.1, from coordinate 46,094 downwards.
GATTGGTGTACAATACTCGTTAAAGCATCAGATGAGGTGCAGCTTGTCATATGCAGCCGTTAAGCGATGCATATAATCGAACAGCGTCATAGGTGTAGCTCTCGCCGGTGAAAGTGGGGCCTTTGATTCTCCAAAGAACCAATCAAAGCTACAGGCCAGCTTGACAATTATAAAAACCCTTATACAATAACCCTAGAGAACACAACAAGTTAAGACATGTTGTTCAGAACCAAACTAAATGCTTCATTTATGTACCAAATTTTGAAAGATATCTACGAGCTCCGTCTGCATCACCGAAAGCTCTTGGCATTTCTGATAAACGCCGTGATTTTCGCCAAACTTTGCTTCCCATCCTCCTCTACTCCACTGCTAACATCCACCCCAATGATCCTATCTGCAAACTCACCCACCGCCTTAACCGCCTCCGCCACATTATCTGGGTTCAACCCGCCCGCCAACATCACTCTCAAGTTGGAGTCTTTTCTCAGAGTCTCCTTGACTGCCTCTGCATCCAACAGCTTCCCCGTTCCCGCACCCGAGTCTAGCAACGGGACAGTGTGGAAGCCTCGGACGCCAATGCTGACATTTCCAGGCTTAAAACACCGTATCACCGGTACAGGAATCTGTCTGGACCATTCCAAGGGCTCCTCACCGTGCAACTGAACCATATCAAGGCCTACCCTTGCTGCCAGCGAGATAATCTCTTCCAGAGGCTGATTCTGGAAGATACCGACGACCCGGGGTTTCCTGGGGTTCAATCTCTTTTCAAACATAGAGAAGAAATCTTCACCTTTCTTGGCAGAGGTGTCTGATGGGAAATTCGCGGGCCCAGCGGCTTCGTGTACAGCTTTGGAAATGGCCGTGGCAGTCTCAAAAGAGATGCATCTCTTGGCGCCGCGTACAAGGCAGATACCGATGAAATCGGCCCCGCTCTTAACAGCTTCGAGAGCCGCCTCGACTGTCCTGGTACCGCAGATCTTAGCAAGAAGTGGCGCAGGCCTCGCAGTTTCAATGACAGCGTCTTTGCCGGCGCAAAGCTGGGAGATAAACTTGGTGGCATCAGGAGCACGCATGAGCGCCTCGCCGACCAAGATGGCGTCGATACCGTCGGTTTTGCACTGCTTGACGTCATCGTAGGAAGTGATACCGGAGAGAGCACAGAGGACAGTTTCTTTTCCGACCATGGCGCGGAGACGGCCGGCGGTGCCGATGTCAACCTCGAAGGACTCAAGGTTTCGGTTGTTGACACCGATGACCTTGGCGCCAAGCTCGATGGCAACAGCCATTTCCTCGGCGTTCTGTACCTCGATGAGGGGCTCCATGCCGAGGGAAACTGAGTAGTCATACAATCTCTTAAGAAGTGAAGCATTGTTGAGCATCTTGACGATCAGAAGCACAGTATCGGCACCGGCGAGGCGGGCTTCGAGGATTTGGTATTCCTCAAAGATGAACTCTTTGCGGAGGATACAGGGGCGGTTCGGCATGCCATCAAGGACCTGCCGGACGGCCCGCAAGTCATCAATGGACCCTTTGAACCACTGGGGTTCCGTAAGAACGGAGATGACACTGGCACCGGCAAGTGCATACTTGTGTGCCTGATGAGGAGCCGAGATGTCGAGGTCGAAGACACCTTTAGACGGCGATGCCCGTTTGACCTCGGCCATCAGAGAGATATCAAAAGGTGATGTCTGTAGACGGCGGAGGAGCGGGACAACAGGGGGCGCCCCGTTGAGATCGTAGGTAGCTTGAAGGTCAGACAAGCGCTGACCGGGGACGACCTTCTGGGCCGCGACGGCCTCTTTGCGAGCCGCGTAGATCTTGGCGAGGATGTTCCCCTGCGGCTTAACATGCGGGGCCACCACCACCGGCTTCCTCGCCACTGTCTCAGCCTCAAGGCGCCTCGACTCTTCCCATGTGCCGCCCTGCAGGCGCAAAAAGTTCCGAAACATGGTCCGACCGCCGGCAGTCAGGATGGACTCCGGGTGGAACTGGACGCCCTCGACCGTGTATGTCTTGTGCCGGACACCCTGGATAATGCCTTTGGAGCCGTCGGGGTTGGCGATCCAGGAGGAGACCTTAAGGCACGCGGGGAGGGTGGCGTGGGTGCCGGCGAGTGAGTGGTAGCGGGTGACGGGGAGTTTTTGGGGCATGGTTTGGTAGACGCCCTTGTCATCGTGGGAGAGGGGGGAGGTTTTGCCATGGAGCCATTCGCCGGCGGAGGAGACTTCACCGCCATAGACGTCAATGATGCATTGTCTGGGAGGATTGGTTAGTTTGTTGAAGGGTGGAGGTTCAGGACGAAAAAGTGATAAGACTCACTGGCCCATGCAGACGCCAAAGATGGGGATCTTTCCGGCAAAGTACTTAAGGGCGTCCCGGCTGATGCCAGAGTCGGTAATGGGGTGGCCAGGGCCGGGGGAGACGATAAGTTGGGTGGGCTTTTTGGCGATGAGTTCTTCAAGGGTGATTTTGTCGTTGCGGACGACGGTTACGGTGGCGCCCTCAAGCATGAGGTACTGGTAGATGTTCCAGGTGAAGGAGTCGTAGTTGTCGATCATGATGAGATTGTTGGCCGTGGGCACCTTTGGAGAGGGCTCCGGGTGGTGCGGAGAGTGGTCAATGATGTCGGCCATGGTGAGAGGTGAGTGAGTGAGGGGGATAAGGGACGAGGAGATGAGTGAGAGGGAAGTGAGTAGGTGAACAAAAGGCCGGAGAGGGTTCTATAAAATGACCCTCAATATCTGAAAAATATCCCCAAAAGTATCCTTAATTGGGAGGCAATAAGACGTCATCGAGAACGGTCACTGGCTGCTTTTATGTGATCAAAGACTCAAGGTGTCAGTCCTTGGCCAGGAACCAATGGTGATTGGCCAGATTGGGTTAAAGAGACCCATTTTAAATGACTGTTTGTCTAGGGTGACTTCAAGGGTTAGATTGGGAACTAAGGTGTCCGATGTGGGTTAGAGAGATAGAGGGTCCGGTTTGTTGATCTAATCAAGAAATGGATAGTTTGTCAGTGGCTATATAGATTGAGATCATCAAACCATGTATGCTTTGCCATCCAGCCAATTCCGGGTCATGCAGTTGGTGCAAAGATGTCATAGTGTCAGGGTCCAAATCGGCCTCTAAGCAACCATAATCAACATCAACCCATTACAACCAACACCAGACAACATCTCAGATATCTGTATACAAGCCTATTTGAAATCCACTTCTCTTAATGTAAATCTCATCTAAACTCACATCATCCATCCCAACTTATAACAACCTGCATACACGAACGCCACAACGCCACATTATTCTCCAGTCACTCCCGGTGTCTCCCTATCACTAAAAATTCTAAGCAAGCAAGCTCCTCACCAATCCAAAAACGCCCAAAAACACCACAAGGCTCTCATCACGACCTCACCAGCTCCAGCCTTCCCTTCCGCTAACCAGCCAGCCATTTTAATACTCACCACATTATAAAAAAATGTCTTTGTAAGTGATCTTTTCTGAAGGACTCGGTTTAAATTTGGGAGATAGTGTCCAGGTTGAATTGAAGTAAGTTTGTATGTATTTGAAGCTAACAAGTCACCGTAGCCCCGGTCTCAACGCCACCGAGCAACGCCAGCTCGAAGAGCGCCTCAACGGCTTCCAAATGAAGCAGATGATGAACGTACGTCTTTCCTTCTTTTCTTTTCTCTCCTCTCTCTCTCTTTTCATTTTAATCTCTCACCCCCCACCACCTACTAACCCCCCCCCCTTAGTTCTTCACCACCATGGTCGAAGGCTGCTTCACCAACTGTGTCAACGACTTCAACTCTAAAGCCCTCTCCACCCGCGAAAACGGCTGCATCGCCCGCTGCGTCACTAAGACTTATCTGGCACAGAATAGAATCTCGGATCGCTTCCAGGAGATTAACCAGACGCAGATGGCGCAGCAGCAGTAAAGAAGGAAATGGGAAGGAAAGGGAAGGGGATTTGAAGGGGATTTTTTTTATAGATTGGATGTGTTATGGGATACCTGGGGGGGAGGGGGGGGATGGGGGGCTTTTTTTGTACGAATAGATAGAATAGATGGACTCTTGACTTAGCATGTTGTTCTGACATAAGTTACCCGAAGAATATGATGTTGAATTCCATGTTCATGATATCTACACAACCCCCAAAACAAGGGAAAAGCAAAAAAAAAAGATCCCAATACAAACCACAAAACACATAACACAAGAAACCTAATAAAAATTACATCTGCCCCTTGCCCAACCCAACCCAACAACCTAAATCATCTCACTTAACACACTCTTAATCTCCTCCATCTCCGCCACCACCATTCTCTCCAACCGCGACTCCCCCTCCTGCCCCCCCTCAACCTTCTCCCCTCTCCAGCCCGCCTCCCTGGCATTCAACGGCGCCAATATCTCCCTCAGTAGTCGTCTTGCCGCCAGCCAACTCTCGACGTTCTCTAGCATGCTTGCAGCATCCCATTGGATCTCCGCCACGTCCCGGATCAACCCAGCCACTTTGAACCCGGTGATGATCCGGACGATGAGCGCAAGTGAGTGCGCCTCCATGACAGGGAGAAGCGAGACGAATTGGACCTTCTCGCGGGATGTCGTCCGGGAGGCACCGGGGGCCTCAAGGCGATCGACACTAGCTTTCAGAAGCGAGGGGAATTGGCCCAGGACATAAGAAATCTCGGGAGCAACGGTAGCACCCATGGATGTCAGAAGAGACAGCAAAAGCGGAAGCATCGCTTTAGCCCAGATTGTGTAGCAGCGTTCTGAAGCAATATCCTCGGCAAAGGGAGAAATGACGCCCCGGCGCATAAAGTTGGTGATGTTGGCAGATGTCAGATGACTGACGATACCATCGCAGGCCATTTGTTCAGCAATGCCAGCCATCTTGGACAGTTCGAGGAGGAAGAGCAAGCTTAGTTCACCGTAGACAGGGTCGCCATTAACAGTCAACCTGTCAGACCAGGAGAACAACGAGCAGGCCACGTGAATGACATCGTGCGTTGCCAGAATGTTGAGGATCTGATTTTGCTCGGCGTCCAGTCCAGGCATGCTCAAGCAGCCCTGCAGAACAGCAGTAATAAGAGCTAGATCCTCAGGGGCAGCATTAGACGAAGAGGCATCGACAGACCCAGTGCTGGAGGCAGCTTCATGGATAGCAGAGACAATAGAGCGGAAGCCCTTTCCAACAATCTCATCGAGGATAACAAGAATAGTCTGTGTCACAGTAACATCGTTCTTGTCACGAGCCCGCTCATTACAGGCACGCAGCACAACGTACAAAGCCTTAAGTAATGTCCGGCACATACCGATAGACCCGTCACCCAGAGGATCTGCCAACACCCGAATAGAATCCAGCAATGATGTCAACAGCTCCGGCGCGGCAGCCCGCAAAGCTTCGGCATTCGCCGTCCTCTGAATCAACGTCAAAGCAAATGTCACCCTGCTCTCAGTGATCTGAACCACAATGTTCTCAGAGCTACTATGCTCCAAGTTCGCCGTCAGACACTGCTGCGCAACTTGCACCATGTGACGGTCAAGCACCAGACTCTTCAAGCAGCTGCTTAGTTCCAGAAGCAGGTACTTCCAGGCGTGGTATAGGGAAATCTGGGCATCAACCATTGACAAGTTCTCATTTGCCAAGGCCAACTCCAGACGGAACCCACGGCCACGACGATCACCGTGCCAGCCGCGGTCAAAGCTCATCATCCGGTGGGCAATGGGCATGTTGTAGTAGTAGCTTGAACCCAATTCCGCGGGATCAAGGGGCGTCCGCTTGAGCATCTCCAGACTGCAGTTATGGTAACGCTCGGTGAAGTTCTTGCTGAACAGTGAATGAAGAGAGTGATTGAAAGAAGAAACCTTAGCCCCATCACGGAGGTAGTAGTCGAGATCGCCCATGAGCTTCTCGGCCAACGGTGTAGCCTGCTTCATGTGGCGGAGGTGGTACAACTGCATAGCGAAAGCCTCGGCAATGTAAGCCGCACGCTTGGCCTCAAAGGCGGCAGTAATTGTGGCATCAGGCATCTTGCTTTTGATTATGACATCCGCTGACTCGAGTTTGCTAACATGGGACCGCAGACTATCAATCGCATCGGGGTCTTTCATTATAGTAAAGACCGTCCATGGCCAGTAGTTCTGAGCAGCGGTGGTAAACTCAAGAACAGCATCAATCTCTCGAGGACGCATACTCTTCATCTGTGTCTTGAGCATAAACAGCGCCTTCTTGAATGCAGAGTCCTCACTGACCCCGGGCTTCGCCTTGATAGCGGTACCCTTGTCCTTGGAAGCCTCTCTGGGAGTCTGACCTGAGATCAAGCAATTAGACATCCATTGCTGCTTATTCCGGATCACCGCCGTCATGAATCTCCAGATAGTGACGTTGTCCTTTGAGTTGCTAAACGGCGTAAATGCTTTAAGAAGATCTAAAAATGACTTTGCAGCCGCAGCACCAAAAAAGCCCAACAGCGACGGCGGCTCCTCACTGGACTGACCGGCGGCCGTCACCAAAGCCTCCAAAAGCGTCAAGCAGGGACCACGGAAAGCTGCACGAGTCGCACACAGCCGGGCCAACAAGAACGAGCTCTTGAAAAGGTACTGCTGGAGCACGGAACTGTCAAGGCCATGGAGAGCGGCGCAGCGAAGAAGGCTGGTGTGGAAACCGAGCACAATGTCGACACGCTGGCGCATCTGTTCGAATTCACTGGCATAAAAGGTCGTTTGAGGGAAGGTCATGGCAGAGGTAAGGGTGTCGAGGAGAGGCTGCATCTTGAGAGACCCAGCTGTGGGAGACAGAAAGCTCTGAAGAATATATTCACCAGCGGGCTCGAGGGTGGCAGTTAACCGGTTAGGCAAGCCAATATCACCAATGCCGTAAGCGTTGTGGAGAATGGCCTTGAGGGTGCCGACGACAGCAGAGATCAGCAATGAAGCATTGAGTCCACTCGGGAACTTCCACGTCGGAGACGTTTCTAAGATATCAATAGACCCCTGTGCAATGGCAAGAACAACTCTGCTTAGCACCTTGTCGGCGGTACCAAGCCAGACATCCGCGTCACCCTCAGCCCGATTCAAACGCTTGATGCCGGACTTGCGGTAGACAGCACTTCGGGTGACAGTCTCAACAGCTGTACCAAAGAGACGCATTGTCGCCAAAACAAAGTCAAACTGTCCTGAAGAAATATCGAGGTTTCCAGTGAGACGACTCATCTTGCCCCCATCGGCCTGGTACGGCAAAATGGTACAACGGGCAAGGTAAGAAAGTACCCTACTAGGGTAGACGTCGATGGTAGCATGCAAAAACTCAACACAGGCGGTCAAGATTGGAGGAATCTCCTCACAGCTAAACATAGTGTCATCCTGCAGATAGTGGTCCATGATGTCGCAAATAACAGTCAATATATCACGATCACCTTCCAAAGCAGCGCTAGCCTCCTCGCAGATAGAGGAAACGTTGTACGCTTCAGTCTGCGGCAGCTGATCGCGCTCCTCGTGCTTTCCACGCTCAGCTTTCAGAAGAGCCGCCAGCAGCGAGATAGTCTCGGCGACTTCCTCCTCATCGAGCGGACCAAGAAGCAATCCAAAACCAGCACGGAAGTAGTTGATCTGGAGTCGACGTCCCATGAGCTGGAGGGCAGAGTGGGGGTATTCGACAAAGACGATGCGGCTCGTGTCAGAGATGAAACGCCCCAGAGAGCCCTCCGGAATCACAAAGCCAATACCAGCATCTCCAAATCGTGACCGTGAAGCGGGTCCAATAATGGGTAGGGACTCCAGAAGCTGAAAGGAGTTTGTGTTTTCGTCTTCATAGACGAGTTCGTATTGTTGAAAGTCCTCGGGTAACTGAAACGTCACTCTCGGCGTCTCCTTTAGAATAGAAAGAACCGTGGTAAACTTGGCAGGGTCATTCTTGCGCTTCGTCGACTTGGAGCTCTGTTGCTCCAAAGGACTCTCGCCCTTTTCACGTAAAAGAGCCTTGCAGAACTTGACGAACGGCAGGAACTCGAGGGGATACCGGTTGACCGCTTCCTCGAAGAAAAACTGTGACGCCGCAGGATTAGCAAGCAAGAACTGCGTGGCGTCAAATTTGGGCGACAGTTTCCGATCCAAGAGCTCAGTCCAGTAGTCAGCGCCGCCGTTGATGACGGTAAGCATAGCCTCAACATTGTCGGACTGATATGTGATTAGTGGGAAGGTAAAAGTGACAAACTCGGCAAATACTGATCTGATGCGCACGCCATGGAGCATGGGGAAAGCAGCGTTCAAACTGTTACCAGCAACCTCGCTCATGCGTTTCACCACAGTAAAAGCAATACCATTTACCGTCGCCATCTGACCCATCTGTTCAATGAGCGCCACATCCTTTTCGATGCCTGCCATTACTAAGAAGGCATCGTAGGAGCTCGTTTCCAACGAGACAATGCTACCGAATGATGATCTTCTGCCCGTGGGGCGGATAGCGCCGTCGTCCAGAAGTTCCGCAGATTTTTGTTGCTGTATCGTGTCACGCTTGTCGTTACGCTCAACATATGAGAGGTGCATGTGGTGAAGAAGTATGGTCCAGACAAAGACGATGGGTGTGACATTAATGGCGCCACCATCAGCAGCTGCGAGGATAGCGGTATGGATCTGCTCAAGGCAGTCTGTGTTGGTATAGTAGGGTTGTTCATTAGGATGAAGATCACCATCGTGATTAACGAGCTTCATGGTTCTGGTAGGATTAAGGAAGAGAAGAGAAGTGGCGCACACAAGAGTGGTAAGCGGCGCATAGAGACCGGGAATAGGGAATTCCTCCTCAGGGACCTCAAGGAAGGCTGACTTATTCATCAATGCAAACCAGTGTGTGACGATGCTATACTCCATAAGGTAGCCGCCAAACTGCATATCAACGTACTGCAGAGCCTGGAAGATGACCGAAATGTAATGCGCCATCTCAGTAAACAGAGTCCCTTGATATTCGATGGCAATATCCTCTATGTTGACAATTGGGTCGTCTGATAATGATGACAAGTAGCTGGTAGCACTATCCATGGCCTTTGACAAAGCCTCTATGTAGTTTTCCAGGATCTTCTCCGTCACAGGAATCTTGGACTCCGGCTTATCTGGCTCCGGCCAAAATTCCTTGCGCTGGGTCTCATCAATATTGGTATCATAGAATGGCAGCGACCCGTACAAAATCTGAGTGTGGAAGTAGTCAAACACCAGGGCCATGCTCCTCCTCTCCGACAACCAGGTCTGGAAAATCCTCCGGCGCCGCGACTCCTTTTTCTCAAAGATCTCCACCAAGTCATCCGCATCCAAAGACTCTTGTGCCCGCAATGTCGCTGCCAAAGTTGTTGATAGCGTGTCTGATCCGCCACTCGCCTCTTGCAAATTCATAATCTCCTGCGCTGACAGCGTCCCCGTCAACCGACTGTGCGCGCGCGTCTGATACTCAATGACGACCACGCGCAGAGCAGCCATGAGATTGATTCTGGCCTGGGCACTCAGCCATTTGGCATCGTCTTTGATCTGGTCATAGTTGAACTTGTCTTTGGGCCCGGGTGTAACGTTGATAGCAGCGGTCCGGGTTTCGAAGGCTTTACGGTCTGCGTCAGTAGGTGGCGAGAAGTAGCGGTCTGGCCGTTTGAGGAGTTCCATGATGTAGCTGTCGGTGGAGATCTTTTGGAATGTGACGGATCGTTGATCGTGGAGTTGGGTATCGGTGACACATTCGGCGATGTATTTCCAGGAGCTACATGAGAGGGGGTCGTTGTTAACTTGAAGAGCTTTTCGGTAGACTTGGGTATGGAATACCGGCGCTACTGGGGCCAGCCGGAATCGTGTTTCCGGGTTTCATGTGCTACTTACATTACTGTCTGCTCCATCCGCAGACAATCCGCCAAAGGCGGGAAAAACAACTCCGTCACCTCAGTCATTGTGGGCAACAATGGCTCGTGAGATTTAGAAAAAATAATGTCAATCACTTCAGGGCATTACTGAAACAAAAAGAAGAAGATTGAAAAATTGATGCAGCAGATAGGAAACAAAAGAGCGATGCTACGGAATGGCCAAATTTTGCGGTGGTCGTTGATGAGGCTTCGTGATGTTGTTCCCTGTGGCCCGCTTGGTGGTTGGAGCTTTTTTTTTTGCTGGCACGTACGACGCGCTAAACCTAAGCTTCAGCAACAGCTTTGGGAAGCTACTAGTAAAGGGCGACAAAAGTGGGTCAATAAACATAGTTATTAGGGTTTGTCGCATTATTTGTATCTTTACCTTGTCTGGCAGATAACCCGAAATATAACCAAATATATTGTGAATTAACCCCATCGTGTGAATTTTTGATTTGCTCTCAAGAGATCCATAACATCAAAATTAAGTATGCATCATCACATCTTGAAAGACCATCATCTTCACAATTCATGTCTTGTCTCTCATTGCAACATAATCTATATCTTGACTTCCAATTTCTTCCACATGTATCTTCGCGAATCTCTTCCAAGCTACATCCTCGTATTACTTGAACATTCTGAGTTGAGATGCTAAACGCACTACTTGAATATATGGACCCCAACTTACAATGGACGAATGACGGCCACTGGAAGATGAATCTCAATCTGCAAGCTGACGGGGAATTCCTCCCTGTGTTTGCAGCAATGCTGTCAAACAAAAGCTGCACTGGATGCATCATGAATCTGGTAATAGAGTATCATTTACCATCGTCGTCTCAAATGATGGACTTTGTCGTAGCCTGTTTCCTAACAGACAAACAACTGATAACCCGTCGTTCGAAACATGGATTGTGAGATGCTGGATATCGTCGCGAGGAGATGCAGGTTGTCGAGCTTACACCCAGACATTTTCGGCTCGCAACCGATTTGTATGACATGAGCGATTAGTGTGTATGTGTGTTGTGGGGTATGGAATTGTTCTCACAGAGCACACGGCTCCCCATTATGCCGTTGGGATAAGAAATTTCTACATAGCTATCGGACAGTGAAACTTTGTTGGTGATAATGGCATAGGGACAACAGTGTGAGTGGCCAGAGGTGATATTGCGCCGTAGCCACTGCGTCATTGGGAACCATTGGCGGACAGGGGGAAGCAGCAAGCTGTGACATAGGGAGACAGGCGATTTATTACGTTTCTTAGTGGTAAGAATGGGAAGAAGGGGAAGGGGAAACATGTTCACCGTGCCGGATAATTGGCACGTAGGAAGTTGGTACAATTGGTACATAAATTCACCGGTGAGAGGGCAGATGCTATGAGGAAATATTTATCCAAGGCAAGTTTGACGTATATACTGAAAGTTGAGGTTGACGTCGGTGGGTGATATGGCGTGGATCTTGGGTGGATTGAGAGCCGACTTACACGAGGTTGATACTACGATATTCTAATCGCCATTGCCAGAAAATGATCATGATATATACTTGGCCCACACACAAACGCATCAAAACACATAAACCGCCAGCAAAGTCACACAATGATATCATGATCTTCACTGTTTTCTCTAACCATCACATCTGATTTCATAGCTTCATAGTCCACATCATTCCCCGCCACAATCCTATGATGATGACGACAGGGGTTCGCCACCGTCCAGCTTCGCAGCCTTTAAGCATTCCGAGAGGAGATTCTCCCGATGTACCTGTCATCTTGTTTTATATCTACTGGGTTGAGACGGCCGGCCAAACTAGTATGAGAAGCAAAAAGCTAAGCCACAGAAAGTACATGTGTATATAAAGCAGCGGATGATCGGTAAAACAAGGAAACACAGCCACGATTGCAGGCAGTCTAAGGATGACCAAACCTCCAATGATTCACTCAATATACCCAGATATCTTGAAAAAAAAAGTCCGAGGCCTATCGTAGGGACAAACCGTACCTTTCCTCAGCAGTTCTGCAGGCGTGAGGGGGTTCTCCGGCACTGACAAGCCTCGAAACACTTCCCCCATCCACGTGATACCTCGTCGACCCCGGGTCCTATAGATTTATCTTTTTGGGGTATAAACATACACTAGAGTCATTTAGAAGTAATAAGTCTTGTTAATGTCAAATCTGTCAGATGTACTCATGGCTGATGAATAGTCGAGATTTTTTTTTTCTTTCTTTGCGCTAATCGACGAATTAGGGGTATCACGTGAAAATACCGGAGTGGGGGTCTCGGGGCGAGAAGATGGAGGACTTGTCGCCACTGTACATCGCCTCCTTCCGCTCCTCAGATGCGACGCGGCGGTGGAGCGGGGAAAGATGGAGGGAGGATTGTAGATTGTGTGGATTGTGGGGTGCGTGCGTGCGCTGTGGTTGTCGATGGGGGGAAGACGAGGGAACGATTGAGGGGCATGACGGATTGAATATTAGTAAGGAGTCGGTAAATACATAAATCTTAGGATATTTTTTATCTTTGGTTTGATGGGTTTGTATCTAGATGTTTGGTTTATGAGAATATCTGGAAATAGAAACGGCGTACAGCTGATGTGGTTCAAAGGTTAAGATGAGAATGGTTGCGAAAGGGTCCGTCTGACAAGCCCCGGGGAACGATACAGGGCAGAGAATGTTCGGTGACTTTCTGGCTTCCGGTGGTTGAGGAAAAATTGACTTCAAGGCCACCTGTGTGATAAATATAAATATAATCAACATATTATTACGACTAGAGAAAAGTATGATGTAGTGGCTAATCATCTTCAGGATGAAGTTCTTTCACGGACAGCAGCATCATGGGTGAAAACGGTCCTGGGTTATCAGGTAGGGTTATATATTCAGAATCGCTTCTAAGCCTATCGATAGATAGCCACTGCTGAAGAAGATAGACAACCATGTGTCTCAGCATATGCCAAGGGCTTCTTGAAACAAAGTCAGGCATCAACCCGATGCTTCTCTATCCACTTAAATCAAGGGGATATATATTTAATTCGTTTAGACTGATCAGACCAGAACACCGAAGGGAATCCTCAAACTCCGGAGTTGGATAGGGCTTCCGGGGAGAACAGATGTCCTGCCGATCAGGTCGAAAACAGGTAACCAGTATGGACGATCAGGCCGCATCAATTAGATAACAAGAGGCATCCAGTACAGAGTCACAGACCGCCTCATTATCAATTCTACTTGGAATCATATACAAATCATATACAAATCATATACACTGGCAGACAATTCGTCGGACTCTCATTGGCGAACTCTATATTTCATTAGATTCTAGGCATGTCACAAATCCATTATAATTGCGATTAGGCATTAGCTCTTGTTCTCTAAATCATATTGAATTCTTGATGTCATGTTTTTTTTTCTGCTATTGTTTTCGGCGGTTTGGCGGTTCCTGAGAAGCTAAAGTCTAAAATCTAAAAAAAATTATGCTAAGCTGGCAGAACTCTGGTTGAACTTGGGGCCGAACTTGGTCCAAAGTTTGCAGAGAGTAGATTTTTGATTTTTAGTGTGTGATTTACCTTGATTGATTCTCCGATATATACGGAAATAGAAAAAAAGAGGATGAGCTGTTTCCCTTATTAATGAGTTTAGTTTGGTTCCTGAATGCACTTGTGGTGGAATAATTTAAGGTTTAGCTCAGCAACGGCAAATATGAACATTTATGTTATGGGGGTTAAGATTCTGGATTCTTGGAGTTGCGTGGGGTTTGTTTTATATCATGTGTTTCGAGCAGCCTAGAACATCTCGTATCCAGAAGCTGAATCTTGTAGAGTTCACCCAGCCAGGTTCATTTGATCAAGGAGAGAAATATTCAGATAGACTTCTTAGTGGCAATCCACGTGACTGATGATCACCACAGCCACACCTTCCAGGGGTCTGATGACACATAGATAATGCTGTCGACAACACAGAGAGAACGGCGCACCGAAGGAATCGAGGCTCACTTTTCTGTAGATACCAGTGTTTGATATAGTTGCAGCAGGCAATTTTTGTCTGGTTGAGCTGCTGCAGTGCTCCAGAAAAAGGGTATAAGAATAGAGTTACAGCGCAGCAAGCAGCATCACGACGGGTCTGGACGGAATTGGTTGGACGGAGAGCCATTGTGGTGGTGGTGGTGGTAGTGGGAGGTAGAGGGTGAAAGGGAGAGGGGAAGATCAAGGGTTGATATGAAATGATTGTGTCTTCGAGACTGGCTTATGGTTGGTTAGTCCTGTTGGACGAGGACGGGAAGAAGGCAACAGGAGAGTCACCCATGAGACATATGGGTAGGATAATGGAAAATGGAAAGGGAATCATGTGTGAGAAGGGATGCTTCTATGTATATCTGTATCTAATAACGGACCTCGGCTTGGCTGGAAGCCGTGGCATGGTAATTGCTGGACAAAGAGAAGGGGTGAGATTGAGATATCATGATGTGGTGAAGGAGGACTTTGTTAGCGGACGCAATACTTGATCGAATGTGTACATACAGTACACAAAAAAGCTATGTGTGACGACGTCTTACACGCTGATATTAAATTCGGGATTTACCTAAACTCCAACAAAAGCCATTCACTGGTCATAGCAAAGCCTCCACAAATTTGCCGGCAAACATTGATTCCAGTTCTCAGGGTTGTTTTTCTGAGCATATATCATAATATTGCTGCCAATTCATTAGACATTGTGATCTGGCTTCCTTTAAGTCAGCAGCCATTTTGAGCCATTTTTTCATTTTCTCATCAACAAGGCCTGAATCTATCTTTTTTGATGCTATTTTTGTACACATCTTTCTTCCCCCGTTCCCTACTGCGTTTACCTTGCTCTGCGGCTGCAAGTGGATTAGACCGGGCTAGACCGGGCTCTAGGCTGGTGGAATGTTTCCAGCTTTCTGTGATGAACATGGGATTTTGGTGATTTTCTCGAACGGGTGGACATTCTTTGATGTTGACAGCTGCGTAGACAACTGTGATTGTGAATAACCATGATGTTCGATGTGATCAACAGATAGCAGTATTTTTAGTTGTGTATTTTATTAGATGTCGGTCAAGCAGAAGGAAAGATTCGTCATCTTCAGCATGAACCTTTGATAGCAGTGTTCCCTGGATGTCAGTTGAGGCAATCAACCTGGATCGATCGATGGTCAAGTGATCTCTATACTAGTCCCCGGAGAAAACACGAAAAAAAGTGAAAAGACACAATCCAAGAGTGTTCATGAGTTATTGTCAAACCTGCTCCGGGCAGATATCGGTTCCATGTTAGAGCCAGTATTATTGTACTTCGCATTTGTTTTGGCACGGACAGACTGCCGGTACTTCTGTAGCCCTGTGCTTGGACAAGAGGAGCTTTGACATTGTTCCTATAGCCTTGGAGAAGTGGATTGGTATTGCCGTACTGCCAAGTTTATCTTGACGGACCGTTTGGCGAAATCGAGGAAGACACTGCGGGTGGGCATGTGCTGTGTCGGGTAGGACTTGTCAATGGTTGTGTACAGGATTATGGCCATGATGACAGGTGATGGTAATATATCCAAGTGAATGTGTTCAGGTTGAACGGGCGAGATTTTACCTATGTTCCCCCGGGTAGGATGATATACCATTGCGGGTAATTACATGTTATAATCCAAGCCTTCGTACCTAAATGTATTAGTGACTTATATATTCTGGCAATTGCCACGGCGCCTTCTTTGGAAATACCAAAAATCTTCACGCATACGGCGAGGAAATGAGCAAGAGTTGGCGTTTCTCCAACAGATCCAAAGGAAATTGCCAGATCCAGTTCTCACAGAACTATGAACAAGCCACTACAGGTTTTTCGTGAACCAACCAACATTTGTTTCTGATTTTCTTCTCTCTCATTCGCCATGCTCATTTGACTCTATTAAATAGTCACCATTTTTACTCTAAATCTTTTTCTCGATTGGTTTTAGTGCAGAAAACTACTGCTTTAATAAAACACTCTAATAAGCCATTGATTCCTCCATCGCTGGACCCAGATGGCCAAAGGAACAATATTCACGAACAGATCCAACTCAAGTCTTCTTTTAGTGTTTCGAGTCGTCTGACACCGCTTCCCCAGGCCCGCACTAAGCCAGCGCCCCCGACCTTCACGTCTGGATTTTTGATTTTTTTCCCTGTTATTTAGTTGTGTCCGCGAACTGAAACATTGACACATTATCCCATCGCTCATATTTTCCTTCTGTATTTTGCGACAGCTCCACTCGTTAAACTTCTTATTCGTTGTAAAATATATTATATCTTTCCTCCATCACCGACCAAAAAATACCCCAACATACTGCCCACCTATCTATCTCTAGCTGTCCGTCCCCTTCCATTCTTCCAGGACCCCCAGCAGGGCACTTGTACGGCTACTCCCGCCTTCTGAATCTCAGTGACACTGAGCATCCGATCGTCTTTGCTACATTCTACATACATATACACACTCTATCGATTGAAATACCACCAGACGCACGTATCTACCTACGCCTTGTCTCGACATATTGGTCCGGCCTGTCTTTTTTTTCAACCCCTCGCCGCCGCTCAATATCTTGTCTTCTCTGTTCTCTCTTTGGTCACCCGCAGAAACACCCTTCAGACTTTCTTCAGTGACCCGGTGCTTCACCTTTCAATCGAGTTTTTCACCCATTTACCCCAACCGTGTTTCAGCATCCGCATCTTCACACCTCCGCTCTGACCAGTGCCTTGCCTGGTTGTTATCGATCGCCCCAACATATACAGCAAAGTGTGCGAACAAGAGCTTTGAAGCGATCCGGATCTTGCTAATTTTGTCATTATATCGTCGAAATCTCCTACATCGTTTTCTTCTGCTGCTTTACCTGTCGACGCCTCGTTTCGGTGCCTCTTTACCACCACCGAATATATCGAAAAACAGACTCGATCGCTACACACCACGACTATAATCTGTTTCGATCGGCGATATTTCCTGTCGCTTTGACTTTTCTAACGCCTATATTCGTTACCTATCTGCTTTGTGTCGACCCCGCGACGACGAACAGGTCGACTTCTAGCTGTTTTCGTATGACCGATTTCAACAATTCCAACTAGATATTATACACATTGTTGCCAGCCGTCGCCATGACGTCGGGCTCATTTCTCCCTCAGGAGGGCAGTCCACTAACCCATCCGCACTCCCCGCCGACTAAGCGTGATCTTAAATCTTGGTGGAAAAGCTTCAAGGCTCAGAAGCATCCTGATACTACTACAGGTATATTATTCCTGTTTTCTGGCTTCGGCAACAGTGCCATCGGTCCATTTGCAGCTTCATGAGGGACTTGACCAGTATTGCCGCCGCTGGATTTTGGAAGAATTTTTTGTTCTTTTCGTTTTTGAGTCCAGTGTTGCTGGAATTCCACATCCCGCAATTATGGTCTTCTCTATGACGAACTTCCGAATAAACAAGCCCCTACATCATGTCCATTACTAGATCATAGATTCGGTGTAGTTGGACAATCAATGGCTTCCCCCGCCCTCTAATGTTCCCCATACCCCTCCATTTCCTGCTGTGCAATCTTGGAGGTGCTCGCTGGCATCTGCCAGACCTGCACCCATTCCCCAGCAACCAGATCAATCAATGGTCTTATCAGTAAACAGTGAAAAGCTAATCTTTTGTTCCCATTATCTAGTTTCTGCCCGTCCGTCTGGAATCTTTGGTGTGCCTCTGTACGAAAGCATCAAGTATGCAAATGTCGCCATCTCTCTTGTCGACGAGGAGAACCGCAGTTACATCTATGGCTATGTGCCTATAGTCGTCGCTAAATGCGGTGTCTTCTTGAAAGAAAAGGGTACGTTTTCCCCTGTCAATCAATGCACGCTGGTCCGCTTGAGATGGGAAAAAACTTTACTGACAGGTGTACGTCTCGCATGTATAGCCACTTCTGTCGAAGGCATTTTTCGTCTTAGTGGCTCCGAAAAACGCATTAAAGAACTCAAGACTATTTTCGACTCTCCCGATAGATACGGCAAGGGCCTTGTTTGGGATGGTTACACTGTTCACGATGCTGCCAACGTCCTCCGCAGATATCTCAACGATCTCCCTGAGCCCGTTGTTCCTCTTGAGAGATATGAAAAGTTTCGTCAGCCCCTCAAGGGTGCCAATATGGTGTCTCCATCCAAGGAGGAGCACAACCACACGCTCGTCAACATGGACCCGAACGAGGTTATTTCCAGCTACCACACTCTGATTACCGAGTTACCGCCGCTGAATCGCCAGTTGTTGTTGTACCTGTTAGACCTCCTTGCTGTTTTCGCCGCCAAGTCGGATGAGAACCGCATGAATTCCCAAAACCTGGCTGCTATTTTCCAGCCGGGTATGCTGTCACATCCCAATCATGATATGCTGCCGGAGGAGTACCGCCTCAACCAGTCTGTCATCATCTTTTTGATTGAGAATCAGGATCATTTCCTTATTGGTATGCAGGGTACGGAAGCCGATGCGCAGACAGTCAAGGATCTACAAAAGCCTTTGCCACAACGCATCGAGATTGTTGGTGCCCCGGCGCAATTATGTCCCAGCTCCGGTCTTGCGCGTTCTGCTTCCAATGCCAGTGCTGGCGCTGAGAGTGTTCGCCGCGATGGCAAGGTCAGACGTAACCGGTCTGTTTCTTCAAGACATTCTCGAACTGATAGCGGCGCCATGACACCGCGCACACCAACCATAATCTCGACGCCTTCTACCAGCGGTGGCCTTGGGCGCAGTAATACTGTGCCCTCCAAGAAGTCACCAGCTTTGGCAGCTGGTCGTTTTCAGCGTGAATCACCTCGTGACACAGCCAGTACTTTGGATGTCATCAATGACGACAACATTGGCGAAGACCAAGACTTACAAACACCGTCCCGGACCGCCACCTTGAGACCAAAGCCGGCCAACCTCAGCGTCCAACCCGAATCGCCCAGCAATGGCACCATTTCTGGAATGACCACACCCGCTGCCGTTTATGGAGATCACAGCCAGGAGAGACTTTTGGAGCCAACTACGCCCTCTCGAATCCAATTACGAAGCCCTACTACTACGGACAGCCCAGACAAACGCCAGCCTAACAAGTTGCGGAAAAAGCGGATTCCTGGTAGTGTGAACCCTAGTGCTCACAGTTCGACGACATCTCTCCCCCGGTCAGCGAGCGCATCACCGATGTACGAGATTCCGAATCCCCTAGAAACGATCCCGTACGGTTCTCCGGCCCAGAATCTCCAGGCACGTTCGCAACAACAGGCACAAAATTCTGTGTCTCGGTCTTCAAGTCCGACACCGCGGAGACCGCAAGTACCAGCGGGCATTGATGTACACATCCAGCCAAATACGCCCACCAGTCCACCTTTAGGTCAGATGACTTATCAGTCTATGACAGGTGCAGCGGACACTGTTGCCAATAGCCAAGGAAACAACCAAGGATCCAGAGCCGGAAGCAGTGGTGGTCTCGGTAATGGCTATGGTCACGGGGGCAGCACAGGCAACCTACTCAAGACCAAGAAGTCGCCGCCGACCTCCCTGCATTCTTCGTTCAACGAAAGCGATATCGACCCAATTGACGAGGCATCTCAGCACTCTGGTGCGGCTGCCGCTCCGCCAGTTACCCCTGGTGAACCCGACAAGGAGAAGAAACGTCGCTGGAGATTATCGCGTCCTCGTAAAGAAGACATGCAAGGTATAATGGCGCCCCTTACATCTCCCCGCATGGCTCTGGGGTTGAACAGCAATGCTGATGCTAGTAATTCTTCGATTGCCAGCGGCCTGAACCGCGGTCTCAAGATCTCGACGTCGACCAACGAATCTGGCGAGTCTAATGGCAGCAGTCACGAGATTCTTTCGGCTTCGGAGGATCGCGGTCTTGGATGGATCAAGAACAAGTACCGAGAAGCGAAGGACCTCGTAGACCAAAAGATTGTGGATCAGTGGAGGGCAAGATCACCACCGCCGACAGAGACGCATTTTAGTCTGGATGCTAAATTGGCTAGTTCCTCATCACACTTGCGGGGCCGTAGCTTTGACATGCCTCGGCCAGAGAAGACGCATGATACTGCTCGGGAGCACTCGGCTGCGGCAGCAGCTGCGCAGCAATCCATGAAGAGCCCTAAGATTCCGCCTAGACCAGGCTCCGACCATGAAATTAACAGGCCCGACTTGCCACCTCGGACATCTCACGAATCACATCGCGTACCAGTCGGACCACGGAAACCGGTTCCGGGACATGCTTCAGCGGGCACTACTACGCCTAGTGTATCTTCGACTCCTGCTCCTGCATCTCCAGTGAGTGCTTCGACGCCTGAAGGCACTTCGGAATTGCCGCCTGTTCCTGAGAGCAAGAAGGCTCCAGCTCCAGCCCCAGCCCCGGTACAACCGGTCATCAAGGCCCCGGCTGTGGCAGTGCCTGAAGCAGTGGCGATTGCAGCTATTGACTCGGCTGTTCCATTGGTTGCGCCAAAGCCTGTTGCTCCGACGCCAGTGGAGAATGTCGTTGAGGCGGTGGAAGCCAAAGGTGAGGAAGTTTCTGAAGTGAAGGCCGCAGCTCCGGCAACGCAGGTTGTGGAGAAGAGCGGTTATATGTGATGATATTTAGTCACAGCTTTTCTGTTTTGCCTTTTATTTTGATCTGTTTGTCAACAGCGGTTTATTTTTATGTTTTCTTTTTTTTACAGAGTGATGAATTAGAATCTATCTGTTTTATGTATTCTAAAGTGTTCCTTTGTACTTGTCTGCTGTCTCGTGATGATGTTGAATTTAAATACATCTAGCTTTGTATTATGCATTATGTATAAATGACTTTTCTGTAAAGTATCGTGACCTAGACACCAGTCTTCCAAATGACCATATCCCCTCTTCTTCTCCAGTCCTCATTGAACAGTCCATTCCCGCTTCTCCAAACCTCTTCCATCCGGATATCCACTTTCTTCCCTTGTTCTGTCCTGAGGAACTCCTCCACATAATCTCTCACGCCCTCAAAGCCCACAATGTACGTGGGGACATCCCCTTCCTTGCCTTCTGGCCACAGCTCCCAGCCGAGGAAGCCCACGGGGTTATCATAGAACCGGTCGTTTTCCGACCGGTACGCCAGGCGCTCGGGCGACTTGGGTGCCGTGTGCAGTGGGGGTTCACAGGTGAGGGCGCGGGCTGAGAGGGAGGGGTATAAGAGGTGGGAGCGCCAGGGGGTGGTGTGGCAGGGCATGAGGAAGAGGACGAAGAGAGGGTCTTCGGGCGAAGACGAAGAATACGAAAGAGAAGAAGAGTAGATGGAGGGTAGTTGGGCGGTGGGGTGGGCGGCGGTGTAGAGGGTGCGGATTTCGGATAGGACGGAGAGGGAGGCGCGTTGGTGGAAGGATCCGAGATAGGTGGCGATGATGATGTTTAGGGTTAGTCCGGCGGATAAAAGGGTTTTGCCGTGGCGGGTGGCAAAGGTTGTTTTGGGGGCGGCGGAGGCTATGGCGGTGAGGTAGGAATAGAAAGAGGGGGCGGAGATGATGGTGAGAGGGGGTAGTAGCGGGGAGATGAAGCGGACTTCTTTATGTTTGACGGTGGTTAGGATGGCGCATAGGGCGATGACGGCCCAGGAAAGGGTTTGGAGGACAGGCCCGTTGCGTCCCTTAACGGAGGTGTAGAGACCGTGGAGGCAGAAAGGTAACGAGGCCATGGTGAGGAGAGGGAGGCCTTGGGAGAGGTAGTAGGTGATGTCATTTTGGCCATAGAAGATGGCGAGGTCGTGGGAGAGGTTGAAGTGGAGCCATTGGAGGGGGGGGAAGACCCATTTGTGGAAGAAGAGGCGGTCGGCGAGGAGGGGGAGGAGGAGGGCGGAAAGGGCGGCAAAGAGGGATTGGAGGAGGCGGGGGGTCAGGAGGAGAAGGTGGGTGGGGGAGCGAGAATGATAATTTACAAGGAGGGGGATGTAGGTGGCGAGGAAAACGACGGCCCAGAGGATTATGTTGGTGGGGCGGAGCAGGATGGCAAGGGTGGCAAGGAATAGAGAGATGGTCTTTCCTTTACCGAGGGGGCCACCGGCCTTGGCATTGGGGCCCGCAAGGAGGCGCCAGGGCCAGAGGGAGAGCGCGGCGATGATAAGGGTTGTCTCGAGGGAGTTGGAAAAGGTACGGACAGACACGTACCAGTTCCAGGGGTTGACGAGACTGAGAAAGAGGACGACGCGAGGAAGGGGGGAGGAGGAGGAGGGGCCGAAGAGGCGGGTGGAGAGGTGGTGGGTGGAGAGGTCAGAGAGGGCGGCAGAGAGGGATTGGAGGAGGCGGGGGGTCAGGAGGAGGAGGTGGGCTTTGAGAAGGGGGGAGGAAATGGGGGAGAGAGTGGAGAGGAGGTCGAGGAGGCGGTAGGGGAGGGCGAAGAGGAGGGGGTGGAGGGAGGTGCGAAGGTAGTAGTGCCATTCCTGGGCGTGGTTGTTAGCGGTGGTGGTTCTTGAGTGGTTGGTGATGTTGTCAGATAGCGATGGGAATGATGGGGATGCTCACCCAGGTTAACCACGCGCCGCTATCTGGGCCGAAGGCTGCGTACCATGCCGGCTCGAGGGCTTGGAAGTATTCATCGGGTTGGAAAAAGGTGCGGATGGCGAGGGTGTTTACTAGACGGAAGACTAGGACGAGGAGGAAGACGTTCTGGGGGGTCATTGGGAGGTTTTGGAGGTAGGCCGGGAGGGACATGGTGGGACCGGTAGGGGGCGGCGGAGGGGGGACTGCCGAGTATGGGGTCATAGAGGGTCCGGATTGGTCGTTAGGGTCGGAATGAGGGAGTAACAGTGTATTTAAATGAGTGTAGATAGTTGATAAATCGACAGGGAAGGTAAATGGGATGAATTATAAGTGACTTGAATAAGAGTGTCAAGCGCCGGATGATGAGTTCATGTCCCAGTAGTTTCGGCATGGGTTGCGCGGCAGGCGCGGTCGTTGCTGCACAACCCTAGATACAAACCCTAATGTGTGAGCTTGACTGACGTCATTGTATATTAGGGTTCAACGGGATCACAAACTCTCCAGTTTTTCCTTGCTCTTCAAAGCCGTAAGGAACCGGATATGGTGTCTACGGTAAAGGTTAATCCCAGGACACTGATTGGACGGTGAGTGTCCACCGGATGTCATAAATTGGAGAGAAAGGTTATAGAAGGTTGTATTGAGAATCGGAGTGGCAAGGTGGGAGGGACGGAGGATGAGAGCGGGATATCGCGGGGGGCGGTGGTGATCTGGTCGATGGGGGTCAATGGGTTCAAGGGTTTGTGAGGGTTTCGCGATGGTAGACCTACTCAGAGCATGTTGACTCTTTTTCGACGCATGTCGACGACGCCACTATCGAAATTTTGATTCCAAATAAGTTGCTAAATGATAACCTTTCTCCTCTTGCCCCTCCTCGACCTTCACCCCTCGCAGCCTCTTCGCCCAGCGCCAACGACGCACGAGCACCGCCGTCCGCCGCCGGCATCATACTGCATTTGCCCCTATGATCCCCGACTCGCTAATGTCCAGCGAGAGTTTTTTTTCCTCGTTTCTTTTGTCCTACCTAATAAAAGTAACCATGACTAAGACTAAGTAAATGGGACCTTTTTTTTCGGAGGGGTGAGTTTTCTGAAGTGATTTGTATGAAAGAGTGGTCACGAGGGACGGTGCGATGACGGACGACGGTTTGCATCGGGGCAGGTTGGCAAAGTCGGAGGTGCTTAGGGTTGGTGAAGTTGAGTTTATCAAGAGAAACCCTCAAGATAACAACATTTCCTGCGGGAGATAGTTAGAGTTGCTGCAGTGCAATCAATGTTATCTAATTCGTTATCTTGTATTTGCCTCTGTTTGCTTTGAAACATGGTGTTCTTGACAATCACAAGTATCGTACTTTGGCTATGTTGTTTAATTATGATCTACTCTTTTGTTGAGGCGACAGTGTGATTTTTTTTGTGCCATGTGCTCCAGAGGGGATCCACTTTGCATCGGCGGCGCCGGGCAGTCGCCCAAGGAGGAAATGCGCGACTGATGATATCTCATATTGATTATTGGTCGGATAGGGAACCCTAGATTCTATAAGCAACCCTAGAAGTAGTTATTGATTTGATGGTGGGTGACTGTTGTGTAAGAGCGGAAGACGATGTGATGTCACAGTTGTGTTGTCATTGATAAGAATGAGAGGAAACTGAGTAACAACGACATAACGCAGTCAAAAAGAATTCATTACATCATAGGTTAGCTGAGCGCGATGAATACAGTAAGCTTTCCCACGCCCGAGACAATGCTGAATCTCCAAACATCCTCTTTGTCATGCAGATGACCATCTACGCCCGCCCACCCAATATTCATTTGTCCATCCATACAACCATTCCTCCCCCATCAGCCACTCGGACTCAAACCCAGACAATGTATTTACAATGTCTGCCCCCCTTCCAACCCGGAAGTGAAGTGGGTCCCGCCACCCGGTAACCCAAATCGGGCAATTATTTACTTTGTCGCAAAGATTTTTGAAACAAGGAATTGGCATACATACATAAAATACACCCCTGCATTCATCGCGGACTATAATGAAATCCTTCTAGCGCCAAACGAACTAGATGCCGCCGGGAGTGCGCCGTAGCCCTCACAGCGTTAGAAGAAAAAAGACAAAAAAAGCTTTTTCGTTTCGGTGGGTGGCCGTGGAGATGACAAGATTTTTTTTACATAAAGAATAGCTAAAATTGCCAGTGGTGAGGGCCCGGCGCAGACAGCTGCAGTGAAGTCGGTAAGTTAAGAACTTTAGAGGTGGGTTGGTTTTGTCTGGTTTGGGAAAGTGAGTTGGAAGGGGGAGCAAGGGAAAGGAGTGAATCGAGGCTATTGCCTTGTCTGTAAGTCGCCTCGATGATTGGGGAAACATCGTACGCTTTAGTATATAGTTTCCCTCTTGCCCCGCGAACTACAATTGTTCAGAGTTTTTCGGGGTTCTTTCTTCCTCATTTTTTCTTTCTTTTTCTTCTTCATTCTCCAAATTATCATCAATCTTTCGGTCTATCATCTTTCCATCATCGAGACATAGACTCTTCCATCGTTAATCAATCTTCATTTTCTACCTAATATCCACTACAGCTCACCACAATGGCTGCCGCTAACCGCTTCCGCTATGCCTCCACCAAGGAGGCCATCGCCGCCGAGAACGAGTACGCTGCCCACAACTACTCACCCCTCCCCGTCGTCTTCTCCAAGGCGCAGGGCATCAACGTTTATGACCCCGAAGGCCGCCACTACTTCGACTTCCTCTCTGCCTACTCCGCCGTCAATCAGGGCCACTGTCACCCTGAGCTGGTCAAGACCATGTGCGAGCAGGCCGGCATCGCCACTTTGTCTTCGCGTGCCTTCCACAACGATGTCTTTCCCCGCTGGGGGGCCTACGTCAGGGAGCTCTTTGGCTTTGAGATGGTCCTGCCAATGAACACTGGTGCTGAAGCGGTTGAGACTGCTATCAAGCTGGCCCGCAAGTGGTCATATAAGGTCAAGGGCGTCGAGCAGGGTCAGGCTCTTGTCTTTGGTATTGACGGCAACTTCCACGGCCGTACCGTAAGTATTATTCCATGAGTTTTCAAGGAATTTACAGAATACTGACACTTTTTGCTTTCAGATGGCTGCCATCACCCTGTCTACTGACCCCGAGTCTCGCGACAACTACGGCCCCTACATCCCTGGCATTGGCGCCGTCAACCCCACTTCTGGCAGGCCTATCCCCTATAACGATGTCGCCGCCGTTGAGGAGCTCCTCGCCGAGCACGGTCCCCGCACCGCTGCCATCATTGTCGAACCTATCCAGGGTGAGGCCGGTGTCGTTGTCCCCGACGCCGACTACCTCCCCAAACTCCATGCCGTCTGTAAGAAGCACAACGTCCTCCTCATCTGCGATGAGATCCAGACTGGTATCGGCCGTACCGGCCGCATGCTCTGCTACGAGTACTCTGGCATCAAGCCCGATATCGTTACCCTGGGTAAGGCCATCTCTGGTGGTATGTACCCCGTCTCATGCGTCCTGTCTTCCAAGGCCATCATGGGCGTTATTGAGCCCGGCACTCATGGCTCCACCTACGGTGGTAACCCCCTAGGCTGCGCCGTCTCTATCCGTGCTCTTGAGCTTATCAACGAGGAAAAGATGATCACCAAGGCCGAGGCTTTCGGTAAGATCTTCCGCTCCGAGATTGAGAACTTCAAGAACCCTGCCGTCAAGCTGGTCCGTGGCATGGGTCTGCTGAACGCCGTTGTCATTGACGAATCCAAGACCAACGGCCGCACTGCTTGGGATCTGTGCATGCTGCTCAAGGAAAAAGGTCTTCTGGCCAAGCCTACCCACGGCAACATTATCCGCTTCGCCCCTCCTCTTGTCATTACTGAGGAGGAGCTGCGCTCTGCTCTGGATACTATCCACCAGGCTCTTGAGGAGCTCCCCAACGCTCCCCACCATGCTGGCCACTAAGCGGGTTGCTTATAGCTGTCTTTATTAACTGTGTGTATGATGTTGAATTATGATATGTTTTGTCTTTTCGCCGTTCTTAAGTTTGTTATATCTGGGATTTTTGGGTTATCATGGAGACCATCTAGTGCAGATTTGTGTCTCGAAAACAAAAAAGGAAAAGCTGATCCATGAGCAAAACTGGGAGAGATACCAGCTGTAGGGGTGGCTTGGGCAACACGACTAGGTCACTTGCATAATAATATGAATTGCAATCTGCTTTCTTGTATTGACAAAGTGATGTGTCGTAATTGCGTTGATGACGTCACTAATTAGGGTTCTTAATTATATTGTAAACCCTGAGTACAGACCCTAATCGCATAATTTCCTGCGGGAGACATGAACCAATCATGGGTGTCACAAATGCAAGCTAAGTCGCGGATATAAATATAAAAAATTATAATTAAACCAATGCGTCTGCGTCGGTTGCAGCATGTCGTGCATATTTGACAAGAACATATTTAAATTTCTAGTTGACGAACTTTGAGACGTAGATGCATTTTGTCTTGATGTTCTGCTGGTATATATTACCTTTATCTTTAGATTACAGAGTTAATCTCTCTATGATAAAGACACTTAAGAATATATATGATTGTAGGATGGCTTATTAATAGCGATAGAATGGGTTGATGTTGGATTGGCCGGGGGTGGGGGCACTCGAGCCTATTTAGTGCGGAGAGGGATGGACGAAGACCAGATGTGTTTCATTTTAACTTGGAGCTTGGAAGTGTATATATATTTTATCTTGGGTGCTTTACATGTGAAGGGGCACATTGCTTTATCTCTTTCTTTTTTATTTGTCTATTTACTTGTATCTTTTGTGTTGTGAGTGATTGTGGGGCATTGGCTTCGTGAGATCTGATTAGATACGTGCCACTGTTCGCGGTTTGGAGAAGCTGTCTTTTACAGACTGAATAATAATCAACAATCTGATAAGCATTCTCTCTAACCACCTGCCCGATTTTCGTACCTTCTTAAACACACGTCACTACCACTACCACTATCCTAAGACTCTAGCCGCCTATACGAGATATCCGGACTAGCCATCTAGGCACCGAGATATCTCCCTCTCTGTATAAAAACCTCCTCATGTCCCCGTCTCTCCCATCGGCGCCCCCGCGCACTAAACCCTCCACTTCCCCCACCACGACAACCACTCTCCTCCTCCCCCGCCAATCATCCGCCATGCCTCCTCTATCCATCCGTCCCCACCTCCGCCTCCCCCTCAGCCCCCCTCCTCTCCTCCTTCTCTGCCTCCTCAAATTCTCCATGATCTTCACCACCACCCTCATGATGCTCCCGCTCGTCCGCCTGATGGAAGACGCTGTCTGCCACCAGGTGCTGGGGATCCCCGGGCACGAGATGATCGAGGAGGGGAGGTGTAAAGGGGAGGAGGTGCAGAGGGGGTTGGCGTATTTGCAGGGGGTGTTCCAGATGGTGGAGGGAGTGGTGGGGGTGGTGGGGGCAATGCCGTATGGGATTTTGGCCGATAGGTGAGTTTTTTTTTTTTTTTTGCTTTTTATATATAATGGTAGGCTGAGTTGTGTGGTGAATTTGGTGATGAGAGATCGGAATAAGGTAATGGTTGTACAACCCGGGGCTTGCCGGCCGGCATTCTCCGGGACACTCAGGCAGGCAACCGGGATGTTCACTTGTGGCAAGTATTGTTGCAGCTAAAAATCACATCAGCTGATTATTTTCTGGGCCAAAAAAGCTATGTTTGTGGGTTGTGTTACATCTGTGATTAGTCACTATATGCAGCTTGCTCACACCTTGGACGTCCGTCCGATCGGCCGGCGACACCGCGCCACACCATCCAATCATCATCTCACTCGTCACCCTCTTCCACATAACCTCCTTATTTACCCTCAAAAAGCCCCCCTCAACTATCAATCCCCTTTTTAACACCCTGCTAACCTCCTACCTCTAGCCTCGGCCGTCGCCCCGCCCTCCTCTCCTCCTGGCTCTCCTCCCTCCTCAATTTTCTCACCCTCCTCCTCGTCCTCCGCTTCTCCTCTACCCCCACCCCCCTCCTCGCCACCCCCCTCTTCCAACTCCTCGGCGGCGGCCTCCCTGTCTCCTTCTCCGCCATCTACGCCGTCGCCTCCGACATCACCAGCGAATCCGACCGCGCTTCTTCTTTCTTCTGCTTGACGATCGCCGCCACCCTTGGTGGCATCTCGGGCCCCCCAGTGGCCTCGGTAGTCATGGAGAGTATTGGGCCGTGGGGGGTCGCGTGGGTGGTGAGCGTATTGGCACCGGGGGTACTCGGGGTTATTTTGGCGTTGCCGGAGACATTGCCGTGGAGACCGGATGCTCCGGCGCCACCAAAGGATTTCCGCGGGTTCCTTGTAGTCTTCAAGGATGCCGCCAGGGCGTCCATCGGTGACCTAGCCCCGAGCTTTTCGCTCTTGACGGATTGCAACGTCCTCTGTACCATGGTGGCCTTTGTCTTCCAGAATCCGCTGTACCTCGCCTACTCGACCATGATGATCCAGTACATTTCGAAAAACTTTGCCTGGTCGATCGCATCGACCTCGTGGCTTCTGGCCCCTCTCGGCCTCCTAAACATCGCCTGCCTCCTCCTACTCCCCACGCTCTCCCGACACCTCACAGCGCCCACCGGCCGCTTCCGCTGGTCGCCCTTCACCAAAGACAAGAACCTTACCCGCATCACCATCACCCTTGTTATAATCGGCGCCCTCCTCGAGGGTCTTACCGCGTCCCTACCGCCGTTTCTTTTGGGCTTGTTCATCGGGACGTTCGGCTCGTCTAATAACCCGCTAGCCCGGGCTCTAGCTACGCATTTTGTGCCACCGGATAAAACGTCCCGGCTAATGGCATTGATTGGGATTGTTGAGACGATTGGCAGTTTTATGGGTGGGCCGGTGTTGGCGTTTTGGTTTGATTTGGGGATGAAGGGGTGGGTGCCGAGGGGGGCAATGTATTTGTATATTGCATTTTTGTGCGCGTTGGCCGTGTGGGCCATTGGATATGTCACCGAGCCTCCCAAAAGGACCGAAGCTCCGGATGGGGACACTGAGGCCGTTCCTGGAGACGGAGAAGATGAGGCAGAGGCACTGATGACATATCCCGATGATAGAGCTTGAGCATTGCTGTATAGAGTCATTTGCTTTTATATATTATTTAAAAGTAATAATAGAATAAATCATAACACATATCCTGGAACCCGTCCAGAAACGCTCGATACCAAACATAAATATAACCAGACAAAACACTCTTCTTACGACCATTTAATTCAACCGATACTTGCTGCTTCCTGGCCGCCCCATCTCCAACTCTGGCGTCCTAGTACCACTACCTCCCTTCCCCTTTGCCACCTTCGCCGGCGCGAACTCTGTGTACCGCCCCTTCTTCGAACTCTCAACCTCCACTACACTCATGTCCATTCTGACCCGGAACAAGCGGCCTCGCCAATTAACGGTGGCACCAAGAAGAACAGCATACGTCCAGATGGGGAAAGCAAGAAGCTCACGTCCGATCCAGGCCGCGATCCATTGAAGAAAAGGTCTCCGGGGGTGACTACCCGACTTGGCAGTTCCACGGGCCCACACGGGGGTATTCGCATCGATTTCAACAGACGATCCAGCGTGGAGCATCGAAAAGGTAAAGTAATCGCACATCATCCACATGAAAACGAGACCAAGCCAGATGAAAAGTTGAGCCGAGCCAGTAGCCGGGATATTCAGGTTCCGGGCAAACCAAGGAAGCGTAGTGCCCGCGTAGGAAAAGGCACCGCAGCAGAGCAGAGACTCAACACCGGGCTCGACCAAGGTTGCTGCCAAGACCGTCCACTTTCGTGCCCGCAGCCACCGGGATCTCCGGGCGGCAAAGGCCCCCACAGACATCCCGGATGCCGGTTGAATAGCCAGATCCCCGACGCACAATCCGTGGTTGCGGAATCCGGGAATCTTGGAGCGCCACAAAAGATCACCAATCAGGTGGTCTTCGCAGATGTACATAGAAAAGTAATCGATACCCTGGAGATGCGCCTTGTCCTGCCCGGCGAGAATCGGGTTCCGCATAGGATCGGTGACCATGTCGAGGTGCGATTTGCGGAACATGTTGCTTTTACCAACGATGCAGGGGGCGACTGAGACCGTGTTGATAGCGCTGTAGAACTTGGCGTGCGTGGTTGCCATGAACATCTCGTCGAGACGACCGCCGCCGTTGGCCCAGATGGATCCAAGGCCGCCGAAGGTGTTTGCAGTAGCATGAGAATTGGAACCAGAAGGCGCAGGAGTAAAACCAGTAGCAGCGGACAAAAGAGAAGCCTGCGACTCAACAGTGGCATTCGACTGGTCCACATCAACCAATAGTGGCAACTGATGCACAAACTTGTACGCCGGCCCTCTCTGACCACCCGACCGGAACCCCATGATCTTATCCACCATCCGCCCCGCAACACCGTATCCAATCCACACATTACAGTCGACAATCCAGATCAAGTCACTAGGGGCCTCGCCGTAAGCTCGGCTGATGTTGCGAATCTTCGGGTTCGGTCCGAGGTTGTCAATGTAGCCATGGGTGCCATGCAGGACAGAATCTTCCTCTTTCACGAGGACCTGCGCGTCATAGTCGGGGAAGTCAGCTACGATGCGACAGAGTATGGGGTAAGCTGGATCAGATTTCTCGGCTACGCAGAGTCTAATTGAAAGCTTGGATTTTGGGTAATCTTGCTTGAAGACAGAAGTGATGCAGTCATAGAGACCGGCTTCAATGCCTTTGACGGGGCGGATAATGGTGATGTGGGGGATCTCCTTTATCGGCAAAGAGGGGCTAACGGGCGTTCTGGGTGTCTTGGAATAATTGCGGAATCTACAAGTATGAGGATATTTTCGTATTAGCACAAGTAATTCGTCGTTACAATAAGAGTTGTCTCTGAATCCCAAAATTACGTCGCACAAATCACCAGGAAATGACATAGTGCGTCTTAGTTGCCCAGACCTCCACTCGATCTGGCTATATTGTCCTCGTCGCCACTAGCGGTTCGCCTATGGGAGCTCCCAAAGAGAAATTACACCACCTGATCCAAACCTCGTACACATACGCTTCGGCGCAAATACTGACCCGGTACTCCTCTTTAATTGATCTGCCACATATAAGACCAGATTTCCGAGCCTTTTTGACAGCTCGTCTGAATCAAAGTAACACCTGACAGCTTTGACAGGTACCTCGGAAACCTCATTTAGTGGCGTTTTTCTTCTTTGTTTTCTCGATTTGTGCCTTCGTATTGGATTGGGAAATTTTGTTTTTGGTATGGGTGTTATATATATATATATATATATTTTTTCTTTGTACATGGCTCGGACAAGTGCGGGGTGACGATGACCTCACAGCCAAACATTAACCCCCTATGAGAAGAAAATGCGAGTCAAACGGAGGATTGGGCATCTGTTGCATCGCAACGGAAGTACGTACAGTCGAGAAATTCCAATGAATTGGATAATGAAGATGCCGATACTCCACACCAGACAGACGGATGCAAATATTTGCGCCGCAGTCGACATGGCGAGAAGGTGTAAGTGTGTTCGTGTGGATATGACAGAAGTTGTAAGTTGAAAGCTTGTTGTCTAGGAAGCTGTCTGGTGGGTAGATGAGACCATGTATAGCGTGAACCGTGGTGGCAAATGATAGAAAAGAAGCTTATTTTCCCGAAAATAAGCTAGGATTGACGCTGACTATAAAGACTGAGAATCCAAAGAATGTCGTCAGTGAGATTGGATCCAGTGCCTGGATATATACCGGATTTGTTCGTTAAAGTCAAAAAAAGGGTTGCGAGATGCAGATATTGTTTTGCTCGCGGTCAGGAAAGAGATGTGTAAAATGGGGGAGATTTGCTTGGTCAGCCAATAATTTCCATTGAACGCCGGCATCCAATCCAGGATTCCAACTCTTGCTTATGCTTCGTCCAGGAAGAAAGAAAGGAATTGGTGCGAAATAACGGAATTAAGGAGCCTTTGAACAATATAAACAAATATACCAAAAAGGCAAAAGACCGAAAATTTGTCAGTCTGCGGCTATAACCACGCAGTTCGGGGTTTTAGTGGTGACTTTTTTTTTGTCCTGCGCTGTCCCGGTTTTTAGTAGTGCCGCTGGTTATAAAACGGGTAAAGTCAAAATGACGTGATGTTTTTTTTTTTTTGCCAACTTCCTTTCGCCTAGACTGCTTGTGGATTGGCCTGGACGTTGCGCTACGCTGGGGTTGTTTGGCGAGCGAGTGTGTTGCGTAGTAGTGTGGTGAGGGGAGCTTGGAAGCTTGAGTTAGTCAGTGGGCGAACTGGCGGCGTTAACAGCGGTTGTGCTGAAACAAGTCGGGTGAAAGCCTCTAGAGGGGAACGGAAGGTTGTGGAATGACGACAAGGGCATGTAAATGACCCAAATATTGTACTGGGAATTGACAATGTTCAGAGATTTTCAAGATAAACTTTGGAGACGAAGAAAATGAAGAAAAAAAGAGTTTGGAATGTGGAGAGTGCCCCAGATTTTCAGTTATCTCCGGTAATTCCAGGAATCAGGAAACTAATGGAAAGTTACAATCGGCCGACTTCGACATCTCTTGCCGTTCTTGGCTGCTTGGGATTCGTCCGTGATTCTTGTCCACTGAGCAGAAAGGAAGAAAGAAATGTCTCTGGGTGGGTGGAGAATGAAGTCTGACGGCAGGTTCTTACGAGTCAGAATGCACTTACGAAGTGACGAAGAGACATGTGCGGGAAAAGATCTGTTAGCGACAAAACAAGATGCTTAGTCAATGGGGCATATGTAAAGAATTCACGATGGTGAGCACGGTTGTTTTTGGTGACAGGTCTACGGCAGTTGGTGTGTGTGTGTGTGTGTGTGTATGTCCGTGGTTCTATGTGCAAAAGATCAAGACACGACGACAATCGCTGGCTTATTCCTTCCACAATACCAAATTGACAGATGTCACAATCAGTACATGTACTGTTCTCTCAGGACCATTTCCATCACCAACTCTGTCATCATCAGTCTCGCGTAACAATGGCGGTCTTGGCATTCTCATTGTTCGATCCAGTTAGCTTGCTTCGATCTGATGGAAACTCGATGCTCGGGGTCGCAGTGTGACGCTACGACTTCTCCACGACGCTAAATGAATCATGCAAAAAAAATACACGTATCATTCGGCCGAGGGTCAGGAACAGCTGCTAAATAATAAGAGGAGAATCCTTTTCATCTTCCAGAATTTGAAGCTCACCACACACACTAACACACGCTAAGGTTTATCCTCGAGTAACACAACGAACCACCTTTCCACAACATATCACGATCACAAACGAGTCGATGGCCATTAGCAATTTCATAGACGGCAATCGACCCTGATTTAGTCATCTCTTCTCTATCCGTCATTGCTTCATGGTTTCTCACTTACTGACTCACCCCTCCATCACTGGCCACCCGTGGCCCCAGGCGTCAAATTCC
This sequence comes from Ambrosiella cleistominuta, assembly GCA_017139545.1. Taxonomy (NCBI): domain Eukaryota; kingdom Fungi; phylum Ascomycota; class Sordariomycetes; order Microascales; family Ceratocystidaceae; genus Ambrosiella; species Ambrosiella cleistominuta. The sequence continues at coordinate 12,312 of JABFIG010000160.1, read as the reverse complement.
TTCCTGTCTGCGGATCTCCTAGGATTACAGCTTTAACTACATAAACCTTGTCTTGCTGGACGAAAAGAGACGATATCCAGCGACAAGCGCAGAGACGGGCGGATGATGGAATTGTAGTCGTCCCGTGGTACCTAGAGGCGCGTACGATGGACATCATTGAGTCTTGAGTGATGCAAGAGAGTTGGTCACGAGTGCCCTCAAACTACGGGAAGAGTAATCAGAAGTGGAAATCAATGCGGACCAGTGATAAGTGGGGGTGTAGGGGTAATGTTCTGTGCTCTGTATATTGTGATGTAGCGAATGTTTGGGTTCATTGCCGGGAGGCAGAAAGGCATGATTGTTCTGTACTCATTCTTTGTTATGGCTATTAATATCTAAAACTGACAGGTTTAACATGAATGATTTCTCAATCACTGGTAGTTTCGGAGATCATACTACGGAAATTTTAACAATCTGGCATATAGATGGGTACGGATATAATTACCGGAAGGGTACAAATTGTATATATTAACTATAACGCGATCTATGGACATTAGATACTCTCCAGAATAACCGGAGCAGTTCGGTGTTTAGTCGACAGATTGTGTGCAGCTAAATAATTGTTCGTGTCACGATGCCGGCGGATGTGAGATGGAACGTTGCCGCGAGGGCGGTTCTGGGGTGAACCTGTGTTGAAGATTCCGATGAAACCGAGATTTTAATCAGGTTGTGCACTTTTTCCAAAACTTGATTTGCAATTGGGAATAGACCGGGATTGGCTTAAAGACGCGAAAGCTAGATAAACAAGGTATACTGTAATTCCATGGATTGTGCCGCAAACGTCATCCAACAATTGTCCGTTGACATATAGGTGTTTGCAAACAACTGTGCATCACCGCAAACATCCATAATCTGACAAAGGGTTCCTTCTAACCCTTACGCATTGACATTTCCCTCAATGTGCTTCGTAACCCCTTTCACGTGCTCATGTCAAAGCACAAAGTTCCATCTCTAACTTCCAGGCCCCACATCGTTATCGTCACGATAAGAAAAAAAAAAAAACTACCCGTCCCATAAAAATCGCAAAATTTCTCTTACTCACACTGACATCATGAAACTTTCTTCTTTATTTGTCTACTTGTTTTGCTTTCCTGATTAAGTTACTGGATTGCATGGATGGACATACGTGTGAGATTCCCCACACCGGGATGACAAAATTCTCCCAATAAATCGGTAGGTTGAAAAGTTGATGATAATGTACCCCAGCTATACCTGCCCTCAATCCAACAGATTTGATCGCGATAGTCTTGATAATGACTTCCGATGGTCCAGCGTTTACCATGATGACAACCATTCTCGGAGCTTTAAAGGTGCTTTCGTAAGAAACCTTTGATGGAGGCCCAAAATATAGACTACAACGGTATCTGATCTAAACGCAGTCTTTACATTCTATCACTACCTCTCAAGACTGATGTCTTTGAGCAATCAAGCTAACCGGTTCTCAATAACAGTAGATTTCTAAAAATAAAAATGAGTCTACCAGCTCAGCAATCTGAGGTCTTACTAGCTGAAACGCCGGTATCTGCGGAGCCCGCCGCTACTCCCACCACCCCCATCAACCTCCCTAAGAAGAACAATTATGAAATCTACTCTAAACCTAACCCCATTCCTACTTTTCCTCTCCCCACATTTCAACCCTCTAACCCTCTCTCTGTCGCTCACCTTCTCTACACCATGGCCCGCATGGCTCTCTTCCCTCCGCAGGAAGCGTTGACTATGTACGAAGGACTTTTGTTTTGCAAGAGCATGTCGGTCAACGTAGTAGACGAGAAAGACATGTTTGCATTGTGGCAAATGGGCTTCTATGGCAAGGGAAATCTGAGTCGGTCAGAGCCGAATTGGGCTAAGAGTAAGGAGGTGAAGAAAGGTCTGAAGGATGAGCATGTCTCCGAGGCGTTTACTATTGCCCGGCGTGAAATGAGGAGGCAGGCGAAGTGGGAGAGGGCACGGGCAGAACAGGAAGCCATCAATGAGACCAGACTGAAAGAGGCACTGGAGGTCTTTGATGCCGCCTTAGTACCGTGTGGTCCTGAGGCGTTATTAGCGTTACCTAACAACGAGCATGACCTCAAGGAACGGAGGGAAATACTTGAAGAAAAAGTCCGCGCTAGCCAGCGAGAATACCTGGACTCATTTGGGCTTGCGGTCTCTTTGTCATCCACTACTCTGGCAGAACCCGTGAAGCCGTCAGATGACGATGTTATCACGACCACCGAGGTTGAGCCTGTTCTCGATATAATTCAAGACGTAGTCTCTGATGTGACCATTCTTGCCCCACCAACTCTCACCATCCCTCAGTTTCCCCTCCGTTCCTTCTCGACTGTCCCTCATAGTCCCGCAGCTTTGCTGGCATTGCCGAATTCTCAAGTTGACCTGGAGGCGCTGACGAAGAGGCGGGCGTTTCCAAGGCGGAAGACGATGATCATGATTAATGTGCCGTCACCACCAATGAGTGAGGATAATGGAGGGAGTTTTAAATCCTCGAAGCATAAAGCAGTGAGGTTTTCAACGCAGGTTACTCGGTCCAACTTTTCGATTACAGCACCGCCGAGTCCGACGCAGATATCGGCGCATCATGTCAACTTTGTGACGGAAGAAGATTTGAAAAAAGGCCACGAAGTCACCGAAGAGGCTTCCGTCGTTACCACGGAGCATCTGCAGTTGACATTTGAGGAGGCATTCTTTTTGTCTTTCGCCTTGGGCAAGTTGCGCATCGTCAACCGTATTAGCCGTAAGCCGTACACTATTCCAGAATTGTTCAGAAGATTCCGGGAATACAGCTACATGCCTCCGCGTGTCGCGGAGTCCTTGAAGGCTGATGATCCATTCCTGATCAACTACGCCGTCTACCACCACTTCCGCTCTCTTGGATTTGTTCCCCGACCCGGTATGAAGTTCGGTGTCGACTGGCTCATCTACCTCCGGGGTCCCGTCTTTGACCATGCGGAGTATGGCGTTATTGTACAGGCGGCTTACTCTGACAAGGAATGGAAAGAAATGGGGGTGGTGCAGAAGGAGAGGGATTGGCAGTGGTTTCACGGAACGAACCGGACACTGGCACATGCGTTTAAGACGTTTGTGATGGTTTATGTGGAAGTACCAGGACCCTCGGCATTTGAAAAGGCAGATAAATGGGGGATTAGTGAAATTGTTAGGAGCTATAAAGTGAGGGAGTTTATTGTGAAGAGGTGGTCAGCAAACCGGAACCGGTGAGCGGGTGGAGAAGGCAGTTTATGGTCACATGGTCAATGATGTTTATCACATGTAATGATTTCACAAAGCTGGAACTGTAGACAGGTCTAGATACTCTTATGATTAATGACTGGAATAGACTTTTGACACCTCAATGGATTGTTACCTTGATTATTATGTGTATGATGTGTATCTGATGTGCATCACGTGATGGATTGTTTGTTCAAGTTATGATCTCCAAATTAGGAAAGACGGGTAAAATCCTGCAGGGTGGGGGGAATCAATTATTTCAGAGGGTTTTAATTTATTTTTTAATTTTTTAATTTTCTTTTGCATTTCTTGGTGATCCCATGCTGAATCTTGTGTTACTTTGTCTGTTTGATAGCTGATCATGATATTAAGGAATGTGGCCAGGAATCAGACATTGAGGCCGTCTGCAGCTTGCCGGGTGCCGAGTGTATCTGTATTGAAAGGCTCTTTGCTTCGAGAAAGACGCTTTTTGGGTCGCAGTGCCGAGGAAAAACCTGATGATCAATCTACGTCAGGCTCTATAAAATTTATCTCCGACCTCATCCCCAACATCGGGTCCCAATCTAACGCCAGTCCATTACCGGAATCAACCTCATCTCCCTCCACCTCTGCTTCTGACGCCACCGCCTCTCCCGATGCCCACCGCCTCTTTTACAGAGATCCCATCATCTTCACCTATGCCCATACCAATCCCTATGAGTCCCTCCCCCTCAAAATCGTCCCCGCCTCCGTCCTCTTCCGCGATGCCTGCCACTGCGAACTCTGCATCACGCCGTCCTCGGGCCAAAAGACCTTTGCAACCTATCAGATATCACCCGAGATTCGCCCAAAGAGAATCCATGTGGAAGCAGACGGCTCACTCAAGATCTGGTGGAAGAACGATATCTCCGACAAGAAATGGCAGGGTCATGTTTCGGAGTATCCGGTGCTATGGATGAAGAAGGTGGGGTTTAAGACAGCGGATGGACGGTCCCAGGCGAGGGGGAACTGGAAGGTACCGGGCTTGCCAGTCAAGATGACGTTGTGGGATCGTGAGATGATTGAATCGTCGGTCTACAGGGTGCCGTACAAAGACTTTATGCAATCGGAAAATGCCCTTGAGCAGGTTCTACTCGACTTGAAGTCGCTAGGGTTGGTTTTTCTCACTGATGTCCCCAAAGACAAAGAGTCGGTTGAAAAGATTGGCCTGCGTATCAGTAATCTGCAGGAAACCTTTTACGGTCGTACTTGGGACGTGGTTTCCAAGCCACAGGCAGAGAACATTGCGTATACGAACAAGTCCTTGGGGTTCCACATGGACATGTTATATCTGCAGAGTCCCCCGCGCATTCAGATTCTACATTGTCTGGAAAACTCGGCAACGGGCGGTGAGAGTTTATTCTCAGATGCCAAGTACGTAGCCAAGGGATTAGTCTTAAACGCTCGCCGCGGTAACCTACAGGCGAAGAGGGACGTCGAGGCCTTGGCGTCTCGCCAGGTCCGTTATCATTATAACCGCCACTCATTCAACTACCGCAACTCGTGGCCTGTCCTCGACTTCCCACTCTCTGAGAACATGGAGGAAGTCTGGACTCGGGATGCCCTCTCTATTCCTGAAGTCTACTGGTCGCCGCCTTTCCAGGCCCCGGAGGCCCCGCATGAGATCTGGAAGGGCACAGGCACAATTGTCGATAACAAGAAGATTCTGGCTTGGCTGACGGCCATCAAGAGGTTTCGCAAGCGGCTAGAAAACGAAGAAAATGTGTTCAGGACACGACTGGAGCCCGGGACTGCGGTGCTGTTTGATAACCGGCGCATCGTGCATGCCCGGAAGGCCTTTGACGTCAATAGTGGGCAACGGTGGCTCCGCGGAGTCTACATCTCAGACGAAGACTTCCGCAGCCGGCTAGAGAGCATCGATCGGGAAACCGCGAGGCACTACTCAAAGAAGATGGAGGTCCCAATGTGGAATAAGCACCCGAGTGATGATAACGGGTATACGTTGTGGCAGTATCTATCGAATAAGCTGGATATGGAGGAGACGAGGCTGGAGTTGAAACGATTGGGGTTGGCGAGGTTAGAGAATATGATGGTGGTGCGGGATTCGCTTCAAGATAGAATGGAAAAGGAAGAGAAGGCGAGGCTGTTGAGGGAAGAGATTCAGCGGGCAAGGCAAGAAGGGAGGGAACCGGTGGTCTTGACTAGTCCGGAGGATGGGGTTGAAGCTGAAGTTGAGGGCAGCACACAAAAGGAATCAAACTGATCAAAAGATGGCAACAGAACCGTGATAATAATCATATTGGGACATAGCAATCTAACCTGGGTGTTTATCGTTAAATGTTATGACTCTTTCCCGTTTCTTCATTTCCACGGCTTAACATCCACGCCATCCACCGGCACCACGTCCACCTTCCGGTTCCCCACATCCCTCCAATCTGTACTTAATGCGGTCCCGTTACTCTCGATAAAACTCTTCTGCATCGCCCTCTTTTGCTCATCAGTGGCCCCTGCATACAGAGTCTTGAAGAGGGCATTGATGTCTTTGTCATCGCCGTCCTTTTCATCTTTCGTGATGGCGTCCCAGTTGATGGGGCCTTTGCGGGAGGATGTGGGATAAGAAGGGGTCTTTCCGGCGGCCATAGTAGGGGTGTTTGATGAAGAGCCGGGGGTGGACGAGGATGGAGCCGGGGCGGAGGTGGAGGTAGAAGCGACGCTGGAGGTGGGGCCAGATAGAGGGAAGAGAGGCGCTGAGAAGGCGGCTAGCCATTTGGTTTGGGGAGCCTTCTTCAGAGTAAGTTCAATCTTCACAGGCGCAACCCGGTGCGTCGACTCCGCAATATTGACCGGGCCCGCCAATTGTAATCTGATGGCGGCATCTTCCGAGCCATCCAATGGTAACCCTACAATGTGAATCTCCGAAGACACCGTCTCGTTGTCATCAGACGGGACAAACGTCACTTTGACACTCTCCTTCTTGGCTCCTTTGATGAAAAGTGACACTATCACTTTGTCCACCGATTGGCAAAAGTCCGTCCGGACAGTCTCCGTCTTGAGAGCATTCCCAGCCATCTTCACCGGCGCTGTAACAACCGGCTTGGCCTCTTCATTCTTCGATTTCTTATCATCCTTTTTAACAACGGGCACTTTTGTCACATCGGGCTTCCATGCCTTGTCCCCCTTTGGAATCCTCTCCAAAGCCCCCAAACACTGCGTCCGGAACGTCTGAATCGACATCACCTTGTTCCTAACCTCCGACTTGGTCATACGCTGATTCGCATCTAGATTCCCCATGACTGCTCTCATCTCCTCTATAACCGCCTCCTTCTTCAGCGTATAATTCCCCTCCGCATCAACATCTGTCGTCTCTTTATCTTCCTTACTCGCCGACCCCGCCGCATGCAACTGCAACGACCACCGTGCCGCGCAATCCGCCGATGCATACTGGCCCATTCTGTACAGGGCGACGGCACGCCGGTATTGCGATTCGGCCATTAAAGGCCGGGACGAACGGGAAACGGCAGCGTGGTAGGCGAGCGAGGCGTCTTGGAGGGCGGAGGGGTAGTCAGCTGATGAGATGTGGGCACTCGAGCGGGAAAGGTAGTAGATGGGGGATGGGGAGGCGGCGATGGCGGAGGTGTAGTGGGTTATGGCGAGAGAGTAGTCTTTGGCGACCTTGGCTTTGTCACCGAGGGTGGCGTATGTTGAGGCTGACATGTTTGCAGCGTGTTTATTGGGTGAGTTAATATGGGTGATGCAGATCTGTAAAATTGTGATGATTGAGGTGATGATGCAGAGTCAATGTCAAGAATTCCAATGGTGGTGCTGATGGGGTGGCGATGTGGTGCTTGCCGTCTACAAGCCAGACATGGAAACCTCTGGAACTTACACTACGGCGTGGGGTATTGCGCCGGCAGAATAGTCATCGTTACTCACCGCCTAAATTCAAGACCTAAACCATCATTGAATCTTTTATGTGAATGTGACCAAGATCTGCATGAAACCTGGGGAAATCCATTTTAATCTTGTATTCCCGATCTTGGTAGAAAACAGCCAATTTTTCCTTTCCAGTAAAGTTTTTAAGATTGAATCATCTGGCACTGCAGACGTCATAGCTATCGAAGCTTAAACGCTCCAAGCTTCCGCATTATCACACACACACTGCCTTTTGACTCTGCATCCGGCAGTGCCCGGCATTTTTGACATCATTATAATCATCTATAGAATCTAGACATTAACACTGTAAATTCTACTATTGCTTTTCTTTCTACAAACACAGCCAGCATCTTATACCCACAAAACTGAACAATATGACCACCGAGATGAAAATCGACCCTGTTCGCTCAGCGCAACTTGCCGCACAAATCACCTCCGTCCGCAACGCTATAACTGCCGCCGCCGCCGGCCGCCAGGTATACACATTTCCCCCATATCCCTCCCCAGCCACAAACTTTCCCTCCAACTAACACTCATATTTCCGCTTCGCTCCTCTTAGGTTCGCCTCGTCGCCGTCTCCAAGCTCAAACCCGCCAACGACATCCTCGCCCTCCACACGAATCCCTCCATCGCTCAAACCCACTTCGGCGAAAATTACACCCAAGAGCTCACCTCCAAATCCGCCATCCTCCCGCAGGAAATCGCCTGGCACTTCATCGGCGGTCTGCAAACAGGTCACTGCAAAACGCTCGCCAAGATCCCCAACCTGCACACCATCTCCAGTGTCGACACGGTCAAGAAGGCCGAGATGTTGTCGCGTGTACGCAGCGGCATTGAAGGGGCCGCCCCGATTAATGTGCATGTGCAGGTGAATACGTCGGGGGAGGAAAACAAGTCGGGGTGCCAGCCGGGGGAGGAAACAATGGCATTGGCGAGGAGGGTGGCGGAGTTGCCGGGGTTGGTTTTTAGGGGGTTGATGACGATTGGGGCGATTGCGAGGTCAAGAGAAACGACTAAGAAGACGGAGAATGAAGACTTTAGGGTGTTGAGGGAGGAGGGAGAGAGGGTTAAAGCGGCGTTGGGGTTGGAGGAGATTGAGTTGAGTATGGGGATGAGCGAGGATTTTGAGGGGGCGATTGTCATGGGGAGTTCGGAAGTGAGAGTGGGCAGTACCATCTTTGGAGAGCGACCGATGAAGAGTGAGGCCAAATTAGTCGAGTAGCGAGGATAGGATGACAATACAAAGAGAGAAAGCACAGGTGTAGATAATGTGGTCTAGCAACAAAATCTCGGTCTTTAATTCATTTCCAATCAACCATAATACATAGAAACATACAAAAAGAAAGGAAAAACAAAATAATAAACAAGAAAATCACAACTTGGATCACAAAACGTTCCCATGGTATATACTAAGATAACCCGTCCACTACTCGCTCATTGAACCATTACATTTCCAAACGCATCCGTAATATCCCGCATCAACGGCCCCGTATGCATCCCGCCTTCCGCCACCAAACTAACCCCCTCCGCCAACCTCTCCTCCATCAATCCCAACAATACCGGCGGCACCGACTCATCTGTCGCCCGAATCGTCAACCGCACCGCCTTAGCTCCATAATTTGGCTCCAACCGCATCAAACAGCCAAACTTACCGGCCTCCGATGTATGCAGTACCGACGCCCCGACAAAATTCTGCGGTTTGGGGTCGACGGATTCGAGGATTTTCCAGCGGAACCCTTCAATGGTGCGGCGGACAAAGGAAGCATTGAGTTCACGGTGTGGCGCGCCGGTGAGTTGGATGATTTTTTGGGATTCGCGGGGGGCGCCGCTGATTTGCTTCCAGCGTTTGAAGAAGTCGTCAGCAGATAGATCGGCGGGTGACATGAATTTGTGGCCGGCGATGGGCAGTTTGAGGGTTAGGGCTTGGAGAGCACCGGCGAGGTAGGAAATACGGATAGTGGGAGATTTGGCGACCATTTTTTTGGCTTCAAACATGATGATTTGCTGGGCTTGTTGTTGCGAGGCAATAGTAGGGTCGGGGAGAGACTTGACGTCCCAGGTCAGGTTGCCTTTTTCCGACTGGTCAAGATTAAGAGTGGTAGTGAAGGAGGTCATGGTGGCTGGCGTGCGGTTGCGGAAGTACATGATTAGGCAAGCCATTTCTCCACGGTACTCGGACCGAACACCGATCTGGATTTGACCGTCCTCAAATAGAACACCGTCGGACTTGAGCATCAAGAGACTGTAGCCACGCTCCCAACCTGGCGACAAGTGAGCAGCTGATGCCAAGTTGGGAATTTTTGCTGGCTGCTCAGGACCAAGAAGATCGATACTGGCAAGATCACCCGCAGCACCGGTGGGGTTCCCGTTGGCATCGACGGGTCCACGAGTCGAGAAAGTACGCTTGAGACCACCATTGACGGCCATGCGGCGTTCAGCATCGTCCTGGTTAGCGTCTTTACCGCCGACGATCCAAGTGGTTTTGTCACTGGTGTTGGCATGTTTCTTGTGGAGGCGAGACAAGAGGGCTGATTGACGTTCGGGGAAAGGTGGCATTTCGTCGCAAACGGTGCGCAAGAGGTCATCCGAGGGCCGGGTGACAAGGGCGAGGTATTCACAGGCACGTTGTTGGAGTTCCGAGTCCAATGTGTGCGAATACAATTGGAAAACACCTATGAGTTGTGGCTTGATTTCGGGGAACAGGTTGACAAACTTGATAAAGCAAGAAATAATCATACCGCGGGTCGCCGAAGAGCATCCAGGCATTTTGGACTGTAGCGCCATGAACTGCTCCACCGGACTGCACCGCGGCTGGTCAGCAATCAAGTGACCAAACTCGCCCAGAATATACGCGCCAATCTTGACAAGCGTCTCGTGACAGTGGTCGTGCTTAACGTACTGGAGGGCATTCTGTGCCGCGTACACCTGGAGCTCTTCGTTGTTGGTGACAATCTGAATCACACGCTGCCAGACCTCATCGGCCACATGATCACCAGCCATGGCGATGAGACGTAGTGAGATGTCGACATACCACTGGACATCCGTGGCGTGTTTCTCAGTGAGAATGGCAATCTTGAGGACCATTTCCTCGCGGATGGCAAAGTCAGCGTTTTGGAGGTAGTGCAAGAGTTCCCCAACAATGACGCGCGAGTTGGTAGCATCACACATACTGTACAGGAGATCCAAACCTTTACGCCGAACACTAATATCACGGTCCTTGAGAGACCCAAGAATAATGCCCTGGTGCTGCTTGATAGGATCCAACGTCTCTGTTTGCGCCGCTAGGTGCGTCATGGCCTCCAAACCCAGATATCTCACGTTGGTCTCCCTCGACTGAATAAACTTGCCCAGCCGTGTCGACACTGTTTTCATCAACCCGGTCTCGGTGTCCAGGTGGATAATCAGATTGATCGCCTCAAACAGCACGGCATTCTGTGCATTGTTCTGCTGCACGTTCTTGCTGGCCTCGAGCGCCGTATTAAGGATGCGCGTCAACGCTTCGCGAATCATGTCACGAACATGCGTGTCTTCAGATGGCGGGAAGTATTGCAACAACCGCAGTAGCTTGACCTGGATCCACGGACATGGCACTTTATAGTAGAGGTAGTCCTGCGAGTACTCGTTGTCGACAACAATGCGCTTGAGCCTGGCGGCAGCTTTGGGGTAGGCACCGCGATATTGCTCAAGGTTGTCTTGGGCGAGGGTCATGACGAGAGAGGTTACGGAGAGACCGACGCCGAGATCAGGGTCGTCGAGGAGCGAGATGATGCGTTCAGACCAAGTGGGCTGGACAATGGCGGGGTATTTGCGGTACAGGCGGAGCAGGGTAAGAGCAGCCTTCTTCTTGACGAAAGACTTGGAAGTTCTGTGGCCATATTGTTAGTAAGGGTAATTTCCCGGAGAGGTTATGGAGGGGACAGAGCTCCGGAACTTACGGTGAGATTAAGAGTCGATGAACCTCGCTACTGAGGGCTTCTCCCATTTCTCGTCCACCAATGTTTGCAATCGCATGTAACGCCAGACAGTTGAACAGCTCATTATGGTCCATCAAGTCCTTCCGAATACTGTTAAACACTAAATGCAGCATCTCATGCTTCTCATGCAACAGCAATGTCAACGCCAGATACCCAATTTGCTTCTCTGAATACTTGTTCGACGAAATCAGATTCACCGCCTCCAAATGCCCAAAGTCTACATCCCATCCCAAAATATAAATATACAACAGCTTGCACACATATTTCTTCTTGCTGTAGCCGTTCAAATTGCCGTCTTTGAACTTTTGTCGGATATTCGCAAGCTCCTTGTTGATGCGCTTCTCCTCGAGGTCGCGCGCGCGCGCATTACGGAGGTCTGCAATGAACTGCACAAGACCGCGCATGTTCTGATTGCTGCTCGACGAACGCCCAAGGAATGAAGAGGCGCTCGAGGACATGGTGAGTGGCTGCAGATCGTCGGAATCGGTGGCGGAGATATGGACAAGGTAGCGGGGAGAATCGGTGTCGTGGGTGGGGTGCCAGCCTTGAAGGGAAGGCGACAGACAAGTATTGAAAGACTTCTCGATAGAGTTAGAGACTTTTTTTGTACTTGCTGTTGTCGTGGGTTGGGTGGGAATTGAGGATCTTCAAGGGCGCCGAGGGTGGACGGCGGATGTGGCAGAAGAGGAATGGCCCGTTTAGCAATGGTCTGGGCGGCCGATTTGGTGATTTGGTGGACTCACGCGGAAGGTTTGGGTTCGTATAGAATGAATGAGAGTTACTGTGTGCTTAGGGTGTAGGGTTATGGTGACTTTGCCAATATATGTACAATATATGTATAGAAGGGTTCACCCTGTACACCCCATCATAGACATGTCTTAAACTTGACGAGAAAGGGCTAACAAATGATTTATAATCACCAAATCTGTCTTCATCGAAATTCAACTATTGTTAGTCGAATATTTGTCCAAAGATCGTGGTAGTGCCACTTTTCTAGCGCCCGACGTAAACCACCTTCCATCTCTAGTAATGCCCCACAATTCCAGGAACCCGTTCCATCCGCCGACTCCAACAAACCACGGCAGCTCTTATCGTAACCCTCCCATAACCCACCTCCACCCCCCAGACCTTACCACCCACATTGCCGTTTTCCCCTCACATGAAA